>CAXAMN010008890.1:834384-888773 GCA_963970005.1 Durusdinium trenchii
ATCGGGGCGCCATTCATCTCCATGGCACTTCAAAAGTGTGTGGGGGGGGGGCCACTTGAAGCCAAAATGGCCACCGATGCACAACCACTTCCTCATACTTACGTACGTTGTTGCTGCATTCCTAAAAGACACTATTACTTCGTAACAGTCAGCATTAAAAAATGTGTGCTATAAAATGTATAACTACTTAAAAAGGGAACAGGATCGACATGTTATAGTGTCTCATTCTAGGGGGATTACTACAGAGAATGGCTCACGATTAGGACATGAATGAAAAATGACGTGAGGTGTGCGAGCACTGCAGGAACTCCTCCAGCGTTTCACCATTTCACCAGTTCACCAACCAAAGGAGGCAAAAACATGCGCGAAAAACCTGCGCTTCAGGGTCAATACTCCACAATTCCTAGACGACCCTGACGACCCTCCAACAAAGGTTGAAGGACCCGGCCTATTAGGCTATCCATGACTGACTATCCCATACCCGACGACGGCGTTCGACAGAAAAGCAAATTCTTTGGATTTGCAGGAAACCTGCTTTTGTTTTTTTGCTCTTGTGGTAAAAAGACAGGAAGCCAGGAACCAAAAACGACATCTTCCCCAGTTACTCAGGGAATTCAACCAGTTCAAACAACATCCGACAACCACCCGAGCAAGACCCGCAACACCATTTGGTCGTGCCAGGCACGTGGGAGGGGAGCTCTCGGACAAGACCCGCTGGAGATTGGCCGCCAGCTGCACGTCGTCATCCTCGCGAACAACAGGTGCTTCCGCGAAAGAAACCTCTCCAACAGGTGTACAGGTCCCTTCCAGAGGATGCGGTAAACTTATTATAACTTTTAGAAACTGTACGTTGTAAGCCGTTGGAGGTGGCTGGTAAGAAACCGTGTTCTGCGGTTTTAAGCATCTTGACACACCAAATCTCAACACAATCTGCTGGAGACTGCATGAAAGGGGATGAACCAATATCGATAACTAAAACATGTTGGTTCAACTATTCAGGGCATTGCAGCCCCTCTTTGTTCAGCAGCTGCGCTTGCGCTTTCGACCAGGTGCCATGTTCTTACCACTTGATCACCCTGGAAGCCCACTATTTAAAGATCCTGTCCCGAAGAGGAACTTCTTTCACATCTCTGGGCGTCTAAAGATCAAAGATTCATTGGTGCCCAATGCGGAAAATCACCTAAAGATCCTCTTCCAAAGAATCGATTTGTCCAATTCACCCCTCTATATATGCTTCTTTTCCTTGCCGCCGCGGACCGCAAAGCCGGAAGCGCCGACCGGCCGACGAGTCCGGCCGACGAGTCCGGCCGACGAGTCCGGTCGTCCGGTCCGTCCAGGTCGATGGTCGAGGCACGGATCCCAAATGCGACGGCCACGCTTTGGACCCGACTCATCTGGACCCAATTCGGCCAGGCCAGGTGGCCAGCTTCTTCAGTTCGTGACCGACCGAACGAAGGTTCCTATAAGTGACCCTTTGGAAGCCAAAAAAGTGACCGAACCAACTAGGTGATCAAGTTCGGTCACTGAAAAAAGAACCAAGGGGTTCTGGGGTTTCTCACCAATCCGGTTTTGAGGGACCGGTCGCGCTGTGAACGGAGCGTAGATCATGTAGATCCCAAACATGACTAATGGGACTGGCATGATCAGTTGGGGCTGAAACGGGATCAATGCAGGTACATTTGCCAGTCCCATGGAGCGTCTGGGTATTGGTTCTTCACTTGAAGGCTCTTCCTTCTATTAATCAACCAATCTCTCCCTCAAAAGCCACTCTGACTCACGTTCCATGGTTACTTGGATGGCATGGTCCCTTGGAAGACAACTTTCCTCTATTTAAACAGAAGGTGTTCCAGTCCCGTAGTCGCTCCGACAGGCCTGTTTAAGAACTGGATACCCTCGTAGCGACCCCATCGCCGTCGCTCCATCCCAAAAAACTAGTGTCCTCTCTGCATTTAGAAAAACTAACATCTGACAAAACTATGAGAATCGAAGCAGGAAATCGACACTTGGCCCGGAAACAAATGAGATGCTCCTCTTGTTGGACCAAGGATTCCAGCGCCAACCTGATTCGTTCTGGACAGGTCAGGTCGGGGAAGAAAGTTCTTGGACAAACATGATGGTTCTCCGTGGTAGAAGCCCCAACTTGGATTTCCTTGAACAACATATTCCAGAAGAGAGTTTACCCATACCAGCACCCTCCAACAGGTGTTTCCTGGTGACAACAGGTGTCCAGAAACCACCTGTTAGGTCCCCAAACAGCAGTTTGGAGGGTCCTGGTAGGGAACAAACCATCACCTTAAGCAAAACCAATGCATTTCCTTGAACAAACTCCGAGACTCACAGGTACGCTGAATGAATTCCAGAACTTGAAGGACCCTATAGACCAGTGACTATAGCACAACATTATATATATATATATTATATCAATATAGTTATGACATATTATAACATCTATAGGTACCAGTAATAGGTACCCTATATAAGGCCACCGTCACCTCTCTTGGCTTTCATGGGCCGTTTTCGTCAGACCACCGGTTCGACGGCGACCCGACTGACGGGAGTCACCGATGCTTCTCGTCTAACGAATGTCTCCATGGCATCCCCTTCTGGTCGAAGTCTGTGAGTCTGTAAGTCTTGCCCTTCCATTCCGTGTAACAGAGGGTTAAACAAAAATCTCTTCGTTTCTGAGTGTTTACACTGACTCTGGTCCCAGCTCACCTCAGTTTTTTCTGGGTCCGAAAAATCCCGTCATCATGGCATGATGCAGGATCCAGCGGATCCTGCGGATCCCGTCGATCCGTGAAACACGTCATCCCCGGTCCTCCGAGTTCTACCCATCTCTGCCGCCGGTACCCTGCACCTTCAAAGCTTAGGCCGACCCACGGAGTATAATCTAGAAGTGGATGTGCCCGAACCATGGGGTCTGAAAAACCATGATCACCGGTTTTAAGGCGCTACTAGTAGAACCACAGGGTGAATGTGCACTGCGTCTGGTGAATACAGGTCGATATGTATGTCCTATCATGTCCACAGCCAAGGGGAACACTCATGTTCTTCAAAGTGATGTTCCCTACGGATCCAAGTACCTTCTCAGAAGGTGTTTGGGGTGGCTGTGGAGGCTCCAAGTGCCTTCTGAGAAGGTACTTGGATCCCTAGGGGTTAATACGACTGCTGCAATATCCATGTCCATCCGTATCATCCTTGCAACAGAAAGATGCTCAGGTTCGCAGCTTCATGTGGACTGTTGATTAAAAACATACTCCACGCTCTAATTGGATTGTCACAGTATTGTCACATTCTCTTCTAGGTTTGGAGGTCTTTATATGGTTTTTATGAGGTTTGCGGGATCAAGAGTCCACTTTCCCTCTCATCCCAAAACACACGTCTTCTCCAGTGGTGAACATCCGAACGAACGAACGATCGCGCGCGATCTGGAGCCTCAAGGAGCTGGAGCCACTCCTGAGGCCAAACCGGGAGGTCGGAGAAGTTCCGACATGTGCAGAAAAGACACCCAGTGCATCCAGGCAAACCACGATGTCGCTGGGAGTCCCAGTGGTTCCAAAGACTAAATGACTAAACCCATAGACCGAACGAATCCCTGGTTCCTTGTATAGTGGTTTGCCTGGGATCCAGTGGGAAACAGAACAGAACCCAAACACTCCATGTATGACCCTGAAACACACTCCATGGGACTACCATATAATATATGCCTTTCCATTGACCCCGTTTCAAACAGAACTTCCCTTTCTAGACTGAGAAGATAGTCCTTGACTCCCAGGGTCTTGACATGTAAATATACATGTTCGATATAGAATGTACCAGGTTCCACACAGGACACCCAAACAGGATGGTACGGGCAATGTAGACTCTTGACTAGTGACACCCCCAAATCATCTGAAGAGGTTTTTCAATCCAAATGGGGCGGTCCAGTGGGTGCCAAGAACCGCAAGTGAGCGCATCCAAATGTGGGGGTCAATCATGAGCCTACATTGAGCTCAAGCTTGCACCAGCCACCCAGAAATTTGTTTGCTCTTAAGATACCTTGTTGGTAAAAATGGATAGGTCAAAACCTGGAGCCTGACCAGTCCACCATTTGCCGCGAACGAGTGACACCTGGGTAGGTCAACCAAGGTCTCCTATAGTTTTGACCCACAGCCACATGGAGAATCATGGATGATGGAACAGTATGAGGTGTTCGTGAATTTATTCCAAGCGCTAGACTTGTTTGGGGGGTTGGAACAAAAACACATTTGCCTCCCAGATCTTCCTAATATTGGTTTCTATTCCCATTCCGGCAAGTCACCACCAGCACCACTACCACCACCTTTCAATACGATCAATAAGGAATGCCTTTTTTGGTGCCTATCTGGAAACAAACAAACACAATTCCATCATCCGACATGTCCTTTCACAACCTTTGGACCCTCCGTTCAAGTGTTTGCCAGTGTGCATCTTTGCATGTCTCAGACCATCCATGGGACTGGACCAGTTACGCAACCATGGATGGGTCATAAATGGGGTGTCACCATTCCAGTTTGATGGATGGCCTGGGTTATCACCCCACAAGAATCCTTGGACCAAAACACTGGAGACGGAGCCGACAGCTTCGGAGACTGAAAAAAAGGGAAGACTTGATATATTGTGAATGTCGTCTCGACATTATAGGCCCTAGGGATCCAAGTACCTTCTCAGGTACAGTGTTTGGGGTGGCTGTGGAGGCTCCAAGTGCCTTCTGAGAAGGTACTTGGATCCCTAGGGAAGGATTTCCCTGAATTGCGAAGCTTTCCACCCGGGACTGTATGTGGGCGCGCGTCTCAACGGTGTTTGCACGAGCTTGTGGGCAACAAAGGAACCTGAAGTCAACCCAGACACGTACCTCAGAAAATGGGTCCAAGATGAGATGGTACACAAGTACCTGCTAGCTTTAGCGTCATGTCACTCATTGTCCAAACTAAACCATGGTGGTCCAACGCGAAATGAGATCTTTCTAAAACGATACACAATTCAGATCCCCAGACCCCCATGTCCACGACTGCGACTCGAGGGCGGGGGCTCTTCTCAAAGGAGGTGAGAAGATGGCGCCCCAAAAAGGGTTCCATCTTACATCTGCGCAGGGAGAGCTGCCGAACGAAGGGCAGCGACCGAACTAGGTTGGGAATGCGTCCATTTCATGTGGGTTTTTAGGCACCCACCCAGCCAGTCTCCTGAACCCACGTGAGTGAGGCTTAATCGTCCAAGTTGGAATCCGTCGCGTCACAAGCGACCGAGCTTTTGGAAGGTCAAAGGCCACAAGGTCTCGGCCGCCCGGAACTGGGACTCCTGACCCCTGAAAAAGACAGGTCATGGACCCACTTTCCGACCTACGCACGCTCCCCCCTCGCCCTCCCCATCACCCACCCCCCTCGCCCTCCCCTCGCCCTCCCCATGCTCCTGGGCGACCGTCTTGCCTCTACAGCTGATCCCGGCGCCACATCCGCCGCGGCCGCTTCCACCGGCGCTGCCGGCGTCGGCAGCGCTTCGACCGGTGCTGCGGGCGCCGGCGCTGGTGCTGCATCCTCGGGCGCGTCCTCTTCAGGTGCAGGGGGCGGTTCTGGCACCGCCTCGAGCAGCATGGCAGCCGGGATGACGATTGAGCAGGTCTCTTTTAGTACACATGTTAGGGAGAAAGGTTAGATGGCCATGATCTTATCTGTACCTGCAAGCTGTGACCAGTTGCCTGTGCCACAGACCTTTCCCGACTTGTCCGGCTTGAAACATGCAGAAGCTCCGTGGATTAGAGCGGATCTAGACTACGAATACCTGGAGCATCCTGTCTGGATGTGGCTGGAGATCCCTGACTAGTGCAGGATGGCCCAGTAGTGCAGGGGCAAACATGTCTGCCAGTGGGTGTTTCGGCATCTCACTGTCCGTGCAGTTTCGGCGTTCTTGTGCGTCTGAGGTGCCATGGTTCCAGGAACTTATAGGGATGAAATAGGGATGAAGTGCTTTTGCTTTGTGAGGAATTCACTTGATGCTTCACTTTTGCATGGTTTTGTAAATTATTAATGCTTCTATAAATGTTTTGTTTCATTACTGTTTGAATATTATCCTTTTGCACAGGCATTCTTCCCGTTACTTAGGCGTTCTTTCCAATCCCCTCTTCATTACATGCAATAGATTATTCAGTAGCTTGGGTGGACACCGGAATCGTCGCCTTTTTGTGGGAAGTGAGTGACCTGGTTTCGAAGGTGTGCACAGCACACCTCTCTGGCATGCGTCAATGTAGAGATCATTATGCAAGGCATCGCACACTGGACATCGGCAGCTGTGGCGATTCAGCCTGCCCACTTGTGACTGAGACGGATGGGGAGATGGATCCCCCATCCGTCACCCTCCGCAAGGCATCCGTCTGATGAAACGCTCTGCGAAACGTCCGAAACGCTCTGCTCCGCGAAGCGTGGTGGGATGTCACAGCCACATACACGACCCATGGGACTGCCATATATGCCTGCATTGACCCCCCAAACCACCACCCCAATGTGGGCAGAAAAAGCATACATGGAGTCTATGTCACATGTACACTCAGATGTCCGATGGGTTCACTAAATCATGCAACCATCGGATCCAGGACCGACACCGTGATTGAGGTGTCGACATGTCCATAGCCTCTTAGTGGTGATTCGGGGTGTCCAAAAACCACCTGTTGGAAGGTGCTGGTACTGAGGGCTCAATGTAAGAGACTCCCACAGGCCTGTTTTTGGTCATGTCCCCAATTTCCCAGGTACTTGAAGTCGGGGTCCAGGCATGGCCAACCCCACCTCCGACCCCGTTTTGGTCATGCCTCGGCGTTCCGTGCGACGTCAGGCTCCTCCAGGGCGACTGCCTCAGCCTGAAGAGTCAGTTCGAGTGCATTAGCACCGGTGGTGTTGGACCAAAGGAGGAAAGCACCGTTTCTATGACGGAAGAAGTCATGACTGTCTGTGACGTCTGTGACGTCTGTGTCCGTGTCTAATTTGCCCCTCTGTGGTCATGACATGCTTCTTCATTTGTGGTTATAATATGTTATATAGTGTGTGATTTTATACCAATCAATCAGTGCTGTGTGTTCATAATATTTGTATTATTCATGAATAATGATAAATAATGAGATTGTTATGCTGCTATAATTTCAATAGAGACTGTTAAAAATAGTTTAAAATACCATCATGTAGAAAATTAAGTTCATTCTATAAGATGTATAAGGTCGATTCTTAACCAAAGTAGAAGCAAATTGGTCTCTCACATGGTCCTAAAACTGTCCATTGAATAACGCGCTTCCCACGGATGTGCTGCTTGTTTTTCCTGTGCACTTTCGTGCGTTTCCAATGGACTGCATTTCCTCCCGGCTTGCGTTTTCGCAGAGCCGAGAGTTCCAATCGACTCAAGTATCGAGTCAATAGACCCAGTGGTTCAATTTGTCCTACCCTAAGCCAGCTGGAAGCTTCCGGACCCCACGTCAGTGTGTAAGAAATCGCTCGGTTGGTCAGGCCCGGAAGATATGGGTAGATCAACTCTGCCACTCGCGAGGGAGACCCCTACCCCCAAAATCCGGACGATGGCAATTGTTGTTACATGTTGTTGCTATCTTTTGCTGAGCCACATAACACACCCCCTGTGAAAAAGAATTGTGAAACATCCTGCATGTCGAGGTCGGGTCCAAGGATCCTTGAATCCTTATAGGGTGAACAATGAAGGTGATTCGAACAAGATCCACCTATTCTTGTTTCAGTGGAGAAACCAATCACCCCGCCAAACGTTCGGTTCTCCCTGCAGGTTACCCACACACTTCCTGGGTATAGGGCCCACCTTGAACAGGTCCCATCTCCCTCTGAACACCACGTGGGCCTGTAGCGCTTGCTGTCTCAAAGCAGCGGCCTCCACCTGACGTGGACCGATCGGGCGCAGAAAGCGTTGCCGTGCGCCGGACTCGGTGACGCAGTGGAGAACGCCTTCGAACCGCCTGAAATGGTGTGTGGAAGAGTTGTTGTCCTGTCAAGAGGAATTCATCAATTCAACAAACACCGAAACTCACAGAATGACACAAACATACACAAACTACATGAGCCCCACTTGGATCCCAATGACATTGCATGAATTCCGGTCTCACCGTAGACGGTCTCGCCGTCTGGGCGGCGTCCAACCGCCGCCTGTAAGGACTTGAGCCGAGCCCCGGCGCCGCGGTCGGAGCCCCGCAAGCAGGCCGCCTGGAGGCGGAACGGAGCCCATGGTCGACCGCACCTGATCTAATGAACTCGATGAAAGGAAGAAATCTGTGAAGGAACAACCAAGCTCTCAGTTTTCACCACCAGGTCACCAGACCTACTGTTTTTTCCCCATCCTGAAGAAGCTCTTGGCATGTTCCTCCCGAAGTGGCCGAAGAAAAATCACGAAGTCAACACTCCAGCCCTGCTGGGATGCAAGTCAGTGAGCTCAGGTGCGTCTAGTGCTCGTGTCTCCACTGTTTGTTGTCCTTCGGTCTTGTTGACGTTAGTAACCCCTTGTGGGTGAACCATCTCTATATCATCGGCGCATCTGGAGGAGAGTCCGGGACTGTTCGACAATGCGGAAACCAAATTGAGGTACTTGGGAAAGGGGAAATCATCAAAGGTGATGATTTACTGCTCAAACTTGACATCCATGGTCCATGTTCAGGCGCTGAAACCATGGACACTCCATAATCTATTTTGCCATACTCATTCTAATGGCTTTGGTGGATCCATAGAGGATAACGCCTGTGTTGCGCACTAGATGGTGCTCTGGATTGAGCTCCTTGTTCTGTCCCTTCGACTGTAGGCCCTGTAGGCGATAGACGTGGGAACGAGCCCAGAATGCCGGACCTGTTTCAGGTTTCCGGACCGGACGACCCATCACTGGGTCGTAGACTGGGGCAGTGGTGTGTGCCAGTGGTAGGCATAGAATGCCACCGTTTGGAGCCCAAGGCCGACTGAAACGTAAGTGGCGGTAATTGATACTTGCGGCATGGATGATCTGCATTAGTATTATCATCAACTTCATCCGCCCATCAGTGATAGCTTAAATGATGCGTCAGTCTGTGACTCTTGCCCAACGCAAGGGCATTTTCCCCTGATACTGTATTCTGGCGAGGGAGGTTCAAAACCAATGGTAGGGCTAGCCACGGTGGCATTCACCGTCCTGCTGTGCTTGTCGGCTGAATCACTTGGCCTCAAGCCACCTGTCACATATGTAAAGCCTTGTCGATCGTCAGGCGGCATAGCATGTCCAAAGTGTGCCGGCCAGCGTCAGTTGAAATTTGTCTTCCTTGCCTTGCTATAATGGTCTTTGTCAGATGCTCAGCACCAATCAGCCTCCCCCCCAAACCTGCACCTGATTTTGGGTCAAACTTCTTAGAATTGGTCAGTCATTGTTTGAATGCATTGTTCATTGGAATTGATTCCTGACTGAAGTGCAAGCAAGATGAGCACAAACCCCTGTGGCCTTCCCGAAAAAAGAACCGATAGCACTATTGATAATGTTAGTTATGCTGCCCGGATTGAACTGCACTATTGAAAGCGTGTGCGTGTCTGCACCTCCCGATTTCCCTGTTGGGACGACCCTTGAGTACCACTACACCTTCTATCTTAGGTACCAGCGTAGTCGATACCCTGTGAGCCCTGCGGGAGCACAAGTGCTTTCCACGTTGAGCCCTGGATTCGGATGGAGTCGGCGACGATTTTATGATGGGACCTCATTGCATTTCAGGTGCTCTAAGTCTCTCAGCAAGTTCCCTAGCCTCAGATCTACAGTCTTTTCAGGATCTTTCATGAAGTGCGATGGATCAGAGAGACCCAGCCATTCCTGTTTCAAGGAAAGAAGCATCGATCGTGGCCTCCATTAGGACCTCCCCTTTCCAGCCCGGCTCACTCGCCTGTGCAGCCTTCACACTCTTCTCCTCAGAAGCCGGAGAGCGGAGAGCGGTTTCTCAGCGGTGGGTGCAACTAATCGAGGAACCACATGGTAGATGTTATAAAGATTCAAGAACTTTGCTCTGGTCATTTTCAGAAACACACCTCACAAAGCTCTGGAATTTAGATCAGGTGGGTGGTTTCCACTCAGGTGGATGGTGGATGCTGTACATCTAATAAACAAGAAAAAGTTGGCCGCTGCGCCTCCCTGCCGGGGTTTTCCCTGTTTGGAGACCAGTAGTGGGCTAGGTGCTTGTCCCGGTGACCTCTCTGCCCGAGTCAGGTGAGGTTCAACCATCCCAGACCATCCATGGAACTGATAGCGATGGCCTCCAACCGAAATTAGCGATGGAATAGTTACATACCATTGCATCATGTACATGACATACCTTTGCATCAGTTCATCTTCCAGTCCCACGGGCAATTCAGGGACAACTCACATCTCTGACACGAAGCACCCAGAGGAGATCTTGTTCGAGGACGAATCTACAGGTCTCCGAACTGGGGAAAAGGCCCTAAAAGGTTACCTGGGAGTGAGGGTGCTGGGAGGTAAATGTTCCAGTCCCATGGATTCTGAATGATTCTTATCTTCAGTTCGTGCCGGAACTTGAGGTCCCAATGGATTTTGGGTCACCAAAAGACCTGCAGGTTCGGTCGCAAGAACCGGATGAGACGACTCCGGTTCGGTCCAATCACTTACGGCTCGGGTCCTGGGAGATTGTGGGAGATACATCGTTGGGCACTCAGAGCACCCAACGTCACAAGCCTTCTTGGGGGGAATCCAAGTCTGCTGGTCATGGGGTTAAGTTATGAGTCTGAACACCGCAATTAGTTGGACACCTTGATTCCCCCAAAAAATTGCTCCAAACAACATCTACAGAAACCCACCGTTTTCGAGTGAAACCCTGGTAGGACCCTAGGATTGATTCCCTTCTTCTTGTGCTCATGTGCATGGATCCCTTGCCACCCCTTGGATCATACCTGGCGCCAATTGGGAGGTGCATCTGTTCCTGCGATGACAAGCCTCTTAAAACCAACCGAGGTATGGACCGTTGGAAGACCTGTTTCGATCGCTTCTCCCGTTTCGACTTCATCTCAAAACAAGGCTCGTCGAAGGGCCCCATCAAGTCTATACTCTGCATGTGACAGGCCGTGCCCCCAGGTGCGGTCTTTCCTGATTCCGTTCGAGAGACCAGAGACCAGCGGGGCACGGCATGTGATCCATCCTTCTCGTCCTAGATCGATGGCCTTCGCGTCCGACCCTTCTTCCCAGCCCAGGGTCCATCTCTTTGGCCTTCTTCTCCAAGGAGACCTGGCCGGGAGACCACCCACGACGTCTCCCCGTTGGAACGGGTGAAAACGGGACGAAAGGAAGGACGCAGCACAAGGGTGACAGCCACATGTCGGAGTGAATCTTGGGGTCTCACCACCCTTTGTTTTTCTCGTGGATGTGTTGATTTGGGAAGCCTCTCCAAGTATCTCCAAGGAAACTGGAACTGCTGGCAGTATACATAGTCATCAAATCGGGTTCTGTTGGCCCCACCTTGGCAAAGCGTTTGGAACGGTAAAGTCTAAAGACTTGACAACTCAAAACAACCCTAAAGGGCAAAAGGTCGAGGTATTTTGGAGTATATTTGGGGGCGAAAGCAAGGAACAACATCTTGAGGCCGATGAGGTTGATGAGCAACGCCCCCTTGATAATCAGTGCTGTTACATGGTTGTACGCTCCCAAATGAGGGTGTTTCTATTCTTACAATTGCGTCTTAGACAACCTGTTGCCCCTCTACATGTTAGAAGAACCACATGACCCGGAAGAAAGCTTCTGCCCTTCCACTTTCGGCGCGCTAATCATTGCCACGTTCTTTCTTTCAGGTCCTCAAACCTAGTAGGTCCTCATGCACGGCACTGGAAACGAAGCACGGCAGCGACGAAGCGCGTGACGAGTCTACGTGCCTGGCTACTGATGCGCCTGGGAGCTGCGGAAGCCGCGGAAGCTGTCCGCGGAAGCACCTTCCGCAGCACGTTGGAAAAAAACGACCCCCAGAAAAGATTCAACCAACGGAAACGGTTCAGAAATCAGAATTCAAACGACAAAAACCCTAAGTGCTGGACTCACTCTGTACACTGGGATCACCAAAAGGTAGGACACCCGCAAAACACAAATAGAAACAATACTATCGGGTGCTGATAAGGCCGTCTCTGGTAATGGCGAACATGAGAGTCTTGAATGCAGTCCAATAAACTCTATAGAAGTCGTGGCCCACCAGTTGTTTAATAGCCTTTGCGGAACAACCATTACGATATATTACGATACTCACCAGTGATCAACCAACTCTGACTTCCAGGGTTCTTATCCTCGTGCTGCCTCCTTCATCCTGCTTGATAGACACGACACGACCATGTTTCGTCCAAAGAAGACGTGACATCTGCCCCTCAGTGACCACAGGTCGACGATCGTCTCCCACATCCGAGTACAGGTCGAGGGCCCCGGTCCCCGGACGAGAAATGGATTCCGAATGCGTCGACCCATCACCAACAGAGGTAGCCAGTGACCGTCAATAGGACCCGTAACCAGGGGTGTCTATAAATAGGATAGTCGAACTAGGGTTCTTCAACCTCTGCTGGCATGTCCAAATAAAAACCAAGTGTGCCCCTGAAGGTCAAAACCCTTTCCATTGGAGAAGGGCCCGAATTCTGAGGTTGTTGAGCTTTGACCATGCCGCCTGTTCCCCTGTGTTCCAATTGCTTGTCCGAACCGATACCGGACAACCTCTTTGGGGCCGGCTCCAAAGTCTAGGCAGCCCTAGCTACTGGTGTGTTGGGATGGAAGATTCTTCCTTCAGTCAAATAAACCCCAAACACTCCATGGGACTGCCATGGACTGCCATATATGCCGATCAGGCCAGGGGTGGTGCCAGGGGGTCAATGTAGGCATATATGGCATACATGGAGTGTCTGGGAACTATGGATGGTCTGGTAAAGAAGGTTTCTGGGTGAAGCCCACAGCATATAATATAAGCTGCCATGTACGTTCCAGTGAACTATTACTCATGGAAACCTTTCTGAACAGGAGTTGTCCTCCCAATGTGGGTCAGACAAACCTCGACGAATCATGTCGGTCTGAACAACCCATGATGAAAACACACACACACACACACACACCCTCGTCAGTCGAGTGCAACGCGCCGATCGCGGCATGACCTCAGCACTCCGGGCTCCTCAGCACTCACTCAGGCGGCCGAGTTCCACCACCCGACACACCTGGAGTCGACCCATTCGTACCTCTACAACAAATGGGTACAAGTAAGTACCTTGTAGGGTCATGTCCAACTTTCTATACCGACTTCGTCGGGGTCCAGGTACATACGGACGTACTCGTCGCGCGGTCCGTAGCGACGCGAGGGATCCCAGCGACAGCAACAGCGGAGTGGGGGGGGGGTGGACAGGAGCGTTTCGCCTGGACTCTTTCGTGGTGGCCACGGCCTGTTCTCGCAGAACAACCGCAGATCAACAGTGAGTCCACTGAAGCCTCTCTCAGTCGATCCAGGTGTCCTACCTAGACAGTCGTAGGTCACGAGTGGTTCCAAAGACCGAGTGCCATGTTTCCTTCTAAAACCCCAAAGAGATAGGAAACCTGGTGCTGATCCCCACGTAGAAATACGGGTTAACCTGGAAATTCCGATTCCCACTATATCTGTACGTGATACGAACGAGGTTGCTTTCGATTTCCAGGTGATGTGATTCCCACTAATTACCCTCCTTTCAACAAACATGGAAGGGGGGCTTCCACTTCCATGATTGTTTCAGGGAGGGTAAATCTACCAGCACCCTCCAACAGGTCTCCTCTGGAAGCTTTTGCTGACTGAATAAAATCGGTGGCGACCTCTAGAGTCAGTCGGGTGCTGGTATTTGGACCTCACATTGATCCCTAGGGATCCAAGTACCTTCTCAGGTACGGTGTTTGGGGTGGGTTTGGAGGGTCCAAGTGCCTTCTGAGAAGGTACTTGGATCCCTAGGGGATACGAATCCATTTGGGTTTCATTCACAAAGGGGGTACCGTGCGAGACCGCGCAAACCCCGACAGGTCTGCAGCGTACCTGGGGACATGATGCAACCCGGTACTAGGTCTACAGGGCAGTCGACTGGACCGATGGGAAAAACCAACCGCCGTTTGGAAACTCTAAGGTATCCCAGATGTTTCTGTTGGTTCTCATGTCTGATCTTGCTGTTCCTGGTTCTTGCTTTTGGTCTTGTTCATGAGGAACTGGGGCGCTGGCTGTTGATTTGTTCGTTGTTTATTCTGCCTCTCTGAAAACACATTGCATATGGGTTGAGATACTGATCACATAAAACAATCAACAATATTTTGTGGAAAAATGGTCGCCATGCAGGATAACTGCATCCATTCTCGGGACTCCAGTCCTGGCAGCGACATCTCAAATAAAAGTTTACCAGAAATGGACGAACATCAGCAACAAACGATTGATTGGTTCTTATTCTCTTCACCACCAACATCCTTCCGCAAGGTGCTTTCGATTGTTTTCGGGTGCGTTTTTTTGGTGCGTGTGCGAGTTTTTTGCGACGAAACCAAACCAAAAAGAACGTCCTGAAGGACTTGTCAAAGTCTTTGTGCGTGGACTGGAGGTCATTGGCCTCCAGGTCGCCCCATAGAGAAAGGCAACACATCGAATTGCATCTGAAACCCTTCGTACCTCACAGAATGGGTACACATTCCTTAATGTTTTAAAACAGGGTCATGTCACGTCACATTGTCTAGGCAGGTGCACGGAAGAACCAAGATCAGGACAAATTAAGGCAACACAACTCAACAAAAAAAAACTATAATTGTTTGAAAGCAACACATGTGAACCACAAATGGATTGGATATCTGGAGAATGTGTTAATAGTAATTGTCTACCAGTGGCGCATTGGTACTCCCAGCATGCCAAGTATTGAAAACAAAACGCCGGCGCCAGCTTCGGCCAAATTTCATGATGAGTTGAGTTCCCTTGGCAAAAAAAATGGTCTGTCGTCGAATTGTGGGTCGTCTTTTGGGGTGGAACGATGCAGTATGTTCAGACAATATACATGTATCTAAGTCTATATATATATATGTATATATCATATAGCTGTCTGACCGATTCGCGGGTGGGGTAGTGTGATACCACTTGTTCTACATTTTGAATGAGTCTATCTGGAGTCTATCTAGCCAAATCGCAAAGTTCTGCTCCGGAACGAGTTTGTGGCCTAAAATCGAACCTACTGAGACATCTTGCAAACACGATCAAAAACATCAAACCCCACACGCCTCCCAAAGTCCCCAACACGGCCATGCCCAACCTCTTCTCGCTTGGTTGCAACTCCACCTGCGCATCCGGTGGTCTGCCCAGGATCACACCAAGTGTTGAAATGACTTCCTAAGGTAACACATACTTGAACATGGTTGGGCACGTTACAAAGTTGCCGCTGTTGTATCTCAAACACCCACGCATGAACCGTTTGTTGCCCGGGAGGCATTGGCTGATCTGCGCGAGAGCTAGCACTAGCACACAAACAAAACAAATGCTTGCAATGCGTTGATACACCCTGTGCAAGTGCAATCATACGCAAATCCTGCAAGACCGGCCTTGTCTGTACATGTTCCAGTGGTTACCTAGCGATTCTCAAACGATTCGTTGGTGCAATAATGTGCAATAGTGGTAATAGAGCACATGCTTCATTGCTGCTTTTTTGACAACCAAGCACCCTATAGTGCACTCAAGCTGCCTTGTGACATTTCTCGTCACTACACTGTTCTGCTTTGGGCTTTGAGCGGCCAGAAGTGGTGAAGAAATACAAAGTTGCCCTAGACCCTATACTGCCGGCCTCCACTGATTCAAGTTTTGAGGGGTTCGAGTCTTGGACCAAGACTCATGGACTGAGGGACCGACCCTACCTTCCTCACATCTAGAGTCTAGAGAAAAGACGCAACTCCCACATCTCTCGATTCGATGCTTCAAGTACTTCTCATGATCTTTCTCCTGATCCGGCAGTGCAGCTGGGCAATCTGGGCGAGGCTGTCGGCACCGTATTTGTCAAGAACAACACCGCCGCATCTAAAGCCGACAAATGTCATCATCCCCAT
The DNA here is from genome assembly GCA_963970005.1 of Durusdinium trenchii. NCBI lineage: Eukaryota > Dinophyceae > Suessiales > Symbiodiniaceae > Durusdinium > Durusdinium trenchii. Next base: position 850,447 of record CAXAMN010008890.1, read on the forward strand.
TGCCTGACGGGGGAGATTGGTTGCATCTATAGGTCAAGAAGTCATCCTTTGGAGGAACTGACCACAAAAAACTACTGCACATGTCCTTGCTACTTGATGCTCAGTCCTTCATAAGTGGGGCATTGGTAGAGACAGGTTCCCTTTTGCTACATGAAGGAACTGGAACAACTATTGTATATTGAGTTCATCCTTCAGAGATGAGATGAAGGGGGGATGGGGATGGATGAGATGAATTCACTGAATTACCGCTACCATCCGCGGCCCATGTCTGAGTGGGATCAACCAGGATGAACTCTAGACTCTAGCATTCACCATCCGCAGTACAGGGTAGCTAAAATGCCCGCAGTCAAGCTTCCATGGCAGTGAGTCAAAACCTGCAGCTCAATAGGTTGACCATGTCTGGCGATCTCTCCTGTTCTTTTTCGGTGGGAAAAACGAAGGTCTCCCGGTGACCAGGCATGAGTTTCTTCACCCTGCGGGCATGAGTTTCTGCACCGAGCAGCTTCCAGTTTCTTGGAACATCAGAGAAGTGACCTATACCCAGAACCTCTTCATGGGCCGAAATTTATGCCTATTATGGGTAAAGGCGGCTTTGCCCGTGCTTAGGCGTTCTGGCCCCCTATAGGCGTTCTTGTCCTTTTGGTGGCGTTGCTCAAATAGACGAGGATCCACCCACCACTGGCTCATGAAACTTCCATAGTGAGGTACATTTGTTTATTGTGGATTCACTTGATGTTCCTCTTGCATGGCTTTAGCTTTTCTATGCGTTCTTGATCATTACTTTAATATGATTTAATATTGCTTGTTTTTTGCGTGCTTAGGTGTTCTTACCCATTACTTGGGCGTTCTTGCCCGTTACTTAGGCGTTCTTACCCATTCCCCCGTCACTACAATCAGTAGTTGCGTGGACAACGGAATGGTAGCCTTGTTGGGGGAGTGAGAGACATGAATTTCAAATACTTTAGACTTGGAATTAGCGTCAGGTGGCCAGCGTTGGTTTTCTCAAGAGCTTGTTCATTCCAATTCTGGTTTTGCCGCCTGCATGTAAGAATGCATGTGATTGTGCCTCGGCGCTTTTGACCCGTGAGGCTGCAGCTTAGGTGTTCTTTGCAAAAGCGGGCTGAATTTTCTGCCTAAATGGCGTTGGGTGGAAATGAGGGGTTCTGAAAAACCTCTGTTCGGAGATGAGATGTTGCAGTACAAACACCCTGTGATCGGAGACTGCGATCACTGAACCCTGTGAAGAACCCCCTTTGATCTTCCTCCTTTTGTTTTGTTTGGACCTCCAGAGAGGCCTTTGGACGCCCCGTTGGCCACCTTCTGTGCCTCCGGTCGCGGTCGTGGTCGCGCCTGCCCAACAGTCAAGCGATGAGTTACGTGGGTTACGTGGATGGCATTGCCCAATGGAACATCAAATAAGAAGACTCAAACAGAGATTCTGAACCATGGTCACCATGTAAATCCGTGAATCCAGTCCATCAAATTGACAAAATCCGTACCGAAGCGACCTGGTGGAGAAATTCAAAAATTCCATTTCCATGATTCTTTCAAGCGCCATCAAACATTGACTGAACTACAGTATACTGAACTGTCTCTTTTGGTCCAGGCGTGATCATTTTGGTCGAGGTCACGCAACGGTCACTGTCCCCGAGGTCCCGTCACGGTCACTGACAGACATGAACTGATAACTCAGGACCTCGAAAGTGTTTGAGTTGTAAAGTTTTTTTAGAGCTATATTTTATCGGCATTCATACCAGGAAAATCCACAATGAATGGGTGTTGGACTACCCTACACTACTATCCGGGATCTCCAGACAGGACACACATTGGGTGCTCCTCATAATGTAGACTATTGATTAATAACTCCCCCCATTTAGATGCACTCACTTGCGGGCAGGTCGCGCGCGCCCACGCCCCCCCCTTGCTAGCTTGGCTAGCGGGGTGGGTGGGACTTTTGGGGTGACACAGATGGTCTATGACAAAGAAACACGACTATGGTACAGAACTACGGAGCAGAAACAGTATGGAAGCGGAGCGACAGCAAACGAACCAGAATGGCGACTCAAACCCGGCGGCCATGATGCGACGACAGAATTACGAACCACTAAAGATTCAATTTGGACCAGGGAAGGAAACATCAACAAATGATTTCGTACGAAAGAGGCAGTAACGAACATGCTGGGTAAACTTGTCCCTCTTCTTGACATCAATCTCAGCCTGATTAGGCCACGGTTGTGGGACACGAGAAGCGGGGATGTCTGGTGGCACGATTTCGTTGTGGAATGTGGAATTGTCAGTATCATGTCATGGAGGTATTGGCACGTCTCAACTGCATTAGGGAGACATGGACGCCTAGAGATGCCGGACTCATGGTATGCCGTGAAACCCAAACGTGTAAGGCCAGCGGAGCCTTGCTTAGGATAAACTGGGAAGATCTTGGTTCGCGAGAAAGTCTGCAAGTGTTTGACTATCAGTGACCCGCAGGGAGCGTTTCTTAGGTGGTTGCATTAGCACCCCGGGTCATTGTAGTCTACAGCAATCATAAGAGAACCATCTGAAATCTTGATCCGCAAAAAGCGTCCGGCCCAGAGCATGAAAGAAACTGCCAGTTCGGTCCATGAAATGCTTGCATCGGTCGGGAGGACCGGGTTCAAAGGTGCCGGCCATTGAAGGGTGAGGCAAAACTTCCACACGAGGCTTGTTGCCCTGACGTGATGACTGGCCATGGCGAGTGGTTCATGGCGTGGACTTTTGCTACGACAGCATCATGTATAGAGTACATGTGACGGACCGGCAAATGCGAGTCACACAGACATCGACCTGCGAAAGACCATCCTGAGAAACCTCCAGCAAAAAGTTCTCCGAGTTTGACAGCCTCATTCTGCGCAGCATCAGTATTGACCCGTAGGATCCCTGCCTGGGGAGCCCGAATGTCGATAATGCTATTCCCATCCAACCAAATGAGTCTTGCTTCAACAACGAAGACCTCGGTTTCTGGGCCAAAAGAGGTCCAGATGTGCTTTGGCAACGCGATGAAAGTGAAGCGTGTCTTTGTGGGAGAACACGCAGGTCATGAACAATCAAGCTCGCCAATGGATGCATGGAAACCTGTGACGGGTGAGACCACACGGCAGGACACAAGCGCAAGGTCGTACCAATCTTGGACATGTTGCTTTAAGATGATCTGGGCCGAGAAAGCTTTGGTGTGACAGGCACACAGGGCGTCAACTGGCTGGTGATGGCGAACGAACATGCTTAGTTCAAGCTGTGCGTGTAGGGAAAGTTTCGGTAGTTTCATTCCTGGTGTCCAGATTTCATCTATGCCTCCACCACTGAGGTAAGGCTTGACCATACAAAATCAGGTGTCGGAGGAACAGGACTCTTGTGGAGAATGCTACCTGGATCAGTTGGGTGTCCTGTGTCACCAACCCCCATGCATTCATTGTACGGTAGACTACGTACTGAAGTTGTGGTATTTCTGGGAAAAATGTGAGACACCTGAGGGCTTCATCGCATTGGATCATGTGCTCTATATTCCGCAAGCTTGAAAAATATCCAGGATCGTTTGGAATCCACACATTCTGCAAGGGCATGTGCGCGGCATTTGGCTTGCCCGTATCTGGTTCATCTCAATCCCGAAAATCTCGCAAAGGCTTGAAGGAAACTGTTGAATGTCTGTGGGTCCTGAAACGGGGAGCCAACGGTAATGACTTGCATGAGACCCTGGTTGCGTGAGGCCCGGACAGTAAACCGATGGTCAAAACAGAGCATGGGAACCAGGTAAATGCCTTCCTGTTCAAAAGACGTGGCCCTATCCGAAATGACTTGAATGGCATGTGTGTCTTCATCCCAGTGACAACATGGTGTCAGAAAGCCTGGACTCACAAAAGGTCTGAACAGACCTAAGATGTAATCAATTTCATCCGAAGCGGCCTTATCAGGAACCACCGCAAATGCCTGCAATCGAGAATGGATGACATCGGCAGTAATGTGGTCAACCTCTGGTTCTGACTGCAGAATAGTTCGAACCGAAATCATGGTTTGTGCTGATGCTGACTGAAGTGTAATCGGACGCGTGTTGGGGTTAGCCGATCTCCCAATCGCTTGACGAACTTGCTCCCAACGGAGATCAATTTCTTCCTGGTCGTGCAGCATCAACCATTAGTGAAGTCGGGGACGAAACCGCAAACTCGGCAGTCGGCAGTGGTTGAGTCTGTTTGAACAGATGATTCCCTCGAGTCTGGGAGAACTCTAAAGACCTCTATAGTGGCTGTCCGGATGCACATATAGCGACTGTATCTAGACTAGTGTGGACTCGTGCGTCAAACTGAAATAAATTCACTAGAAAAGACATCCGAAGAGTATGCACTGAGTCAGGTGGCGCTCCGGTTTGGGCCCAAGCATTTGCTGCCTTTTGGAGTGAATGGTTCACAATCCTGCGGTTCAGATCTGAGAGAGAGTACAGCCTCGTGAGAACATCCTGGAAAGCTCCTTGTGTCCTTGTCAAAAGCACCCACCTCTCGGCCAGCGTCCACCAGCACATGGCCAAAAGAAATGCGGAGTCGATGTGCAGGCATCTGCGTGAGATGAGTCACGAAGAACTCCATTCTGTTTTGGATGGCTAAAGGTGCTTGTAGGATCAAGCAAGGCTGATGACATGGTGTCCCCTCTACTATGGAAAGGTCAGCATCTGGCTCAGCAAGGCTGCTCGCATGAGGAAACACCAAAGCCCACACATCCTTCCATCTCGCTCCGAGGGTCATGCACCAAACCATGTGCACAAACAGACAGACACTCTGTCTCATAGCGTCCCCCTTGATGAATGATTCATTATCATCACAGCTAGCCAGGAAGAGTGCTAACATAGGAAAAAGGGAGCTCACATCCATGTTCATGCTCAATCGGACTATCCGAATCCAAAATCCCCGTAGGAAGTGCCCACAAAGAAAAGATCCAGCGCCCACCAAGCAGATCGGCCCCAAGGTAAAAAGTGCCAGAAGTTTGCACCCCAAAAACGGCCTGTTCCTTCACCTTGAGGTGGATCGATGTTCCATCTTCCAGAATACACTCCAGGATTGAAAAGTCACTAGTCACTAGTGGCTAGCAGCACTTGCTTTAAACGGGTCTTATGGGATGGCCCTCTTCTATCACACAGACTGGACGGAAGTCGTGTGACAGAGATGGCTCCTTTGAGTGGCACATCAGTCCATGGCATGGCTCAATCCGCGCCCCCAGTGCACCACCTGAAACAACAGCTATACGTCGTGAACGTTTGAGCCATAATATAGCCACAAAGCGCCTGCCGCCGGACAGCTACTTCCACTTCGGCGGCCTGTAGCACTCCCACCCTCTTCTGCGGACGTCGCTGCCAACTTCATATGGCCACGGTCACCGGCCCGTCCCGTAGACCCGGCTGCTTTTGTCTTCGCCTTCGAGACCGGCACCGGAGCCACCTGCAGTGACCGGGGCGCCCTCTTCTGACGCAACAAAACGATGCGTTCTTGAGCATGTTCTTGACTTGCATGTCCTTGGATCTTCTTGACTTGAAGGCGTTTAAGGGTTCTACATCCTTTTCTTTTCTTCACCCGAAAACGAGGAGCAGGTCCACGTTCTTGTGAGAATTTCTCAGGTGACGCACCGGACAAAGAGGAACAGGTGCTCTGATTTTGGCCGGTCAGGCCCCTGGAGGCCTGGCGTGTTTTTCTGTTATATAGGTGACAGTGATTTTTGATTGGTTCAGTTCTATGTAATAGTTCTACAATAATCTATATACATGTATCTACTGAATTAGGGGCTTGGTGACGGCTCAGTGTGTGTTTCTGGAGAAGGTGAGTTCACCATGTGCCAGCGCCCTCACTGGCTTGTCCATGGAGCCTTCGGCCGAGAACGTCAGTCCATGGAACCACTGAACTCCACGAACCTGACAGAACCTGAAGTCCATCTTGACAGAACCTGACAGAACCGAGTTCCTGTTGAACAAGTGCATCAGTTCCTGACTTCTGGGCGGGAGATCCTTGGAAAAATATAGCTTGGCCACGCTTGGCCTATATGGGATCTGGTCGAAATGTCTTCTTCCAAAAATGCAGTGCAGGGGGAGAAGGGGCCGAACGAGCAGCCGACTCTGTAACGCTGCGACGCTGTTCCAGGGGGTGCGACGCTGCCACGCTGCGACGCTGCAAAGGAACACTAACGCTGCGACGCTTTGACGCTCCGACGCTGCACACGAGCGCTGACGCTGCCGACGCTGCGACGCTGCGTCGCTGCCAACGAACACCGACGCTGCTGACGCTGCCGACGCTGCTACGCTCCGACGCTGCCAACGAACACCGACGCTGCTGACGCTGTCGAGTCTGCAACGCTCGGACTTTTTCGCTTGCGTTTTCTAGGAGATCCAGACGGTAATGCGTAATTCACATGAACCATTGCGAACAGGTGCGACCGCAAAAAGTACCCCTGGTAGCACAGTAACCAAAAAGTAATTCTCGGGATGTACAGACGCGACTCCATCAAAACGTGTTATGAATTAATGCTTCGGGGTCTCGTGTAAAGCCTGCAACCAGATGCAAAAACTACGCAAAAAATGAAGGTTTCCTGCGTGACCACCGTGACCGCGGCCATTTTTCCGGCAGTCACCAGATCCCATATCTCTATGTCCACACATGAGGAGTCTCAGTGAACCAACCAACATCAAGCAGGCTTGCACTGCAGCAACCAACTCATTACACAAGATGGGCTCTCTTTTATGGACAACTTCTCACCATTGTCGTGGCAAATGGAATCACCATCCCTGACCAAAACCGCCTGCGCTCGTGGCACTCATGGCTTTGCACAGTGAATTTTTCTGGCACAAGCTGGTCATGGTCGGCTGCAAGGTTCTCCAGCAACACATGCGCCATGCCCAGAGAGAGCGTTCGCAAACATAGGTTCGATGTGTTCCGACTGGGTTTGCAAGAACGGATTGGAAGAGCAAATTACTCGTGATTGTTAAAGCCTAGCACGAACCAATGGCTAAGCTGGGCATTCAAATGTGGCTCACAAGCACATTGCGGTGGCCGCAAGGCAGCGGCGCTCATCTTCAGTTTTGTTTACGAGCACCTGGGCAAAGCGACGCAACTGGTGGACTTACACCAACTCAAATTCAGAGGGTTCTCAGATGTACTATGGATAATTTGGTTTCTATGAGGGAAGTAGTCATTTACCGGAATCCACTAGATCCCGCATATCAAGCATTGTTTTAAGCCTACTGAATCAACGTGCTGGCCCTCCAGGAACTGCAGAACTGTCCACATCACCCGGAAACATCCCAAAAATCACCTCCGGCCAGCAGGAGTCGAGGCAGGCTGTGTTGTGTCGGCGGGAGCTGGATCAAGCAACCTTGGCTGGCACCGATGTTGCAGTCATGATAGCTATTGCAGATTTAATCAGATGTAATCGCAAGAGCAGTTGTTCATCAAAACACATTCAAGAAATTCATACCTTCCAACTAGACATCACTTTCCAGGAAGTGAAATTTTTTGAAAGGAAACCTTCCTCCGCAAAACAAAAACTGACACTGCTTGGCTCTGGGAGGGTTCTACCCGGCTTTTTTAAACAGGCCAGTAACTGTTGGCACCTCTCTCCCACAATATTTCAGACCATGAAGTGGCAGGCACACCAGCGAATCCCCCGCAAAAGCAGGTTGAAAGGCGGTGGTGCCCAATTACCTTGGCTCACATTTCTTTTGGCGCAAACTTTAGCAAATCAATTATTCATAGCGGGCGAACAATGTTGAGAAACTAGGCACATGGTGGCGATGATGGATTTATGATTTTCCATTGTATCGTATATGCACTGTATGCGATTTTTGTAAGACGTATCGATAAGCAATAGGTTCAGTAGAGCCTCGAAACTCCTACAACTTCTGTTGCTTTTATCATCGGACCCGCGGGGCATTGACAACACCTGCACCAAAAGTCTGCAGAGCTACTGAAGCGTGCGAGCAAGAGAAAGGACGCGCCAGACAAGCAGGTCAGAGCATTTCCAGAACTGCTACCGAACCTGGGATTAGGGAAAACTGTAAATTCCCGAAGGCGATGTGCCAGATTCTGTTGCACACCTGAAAATTTAGACTTACCATTCTCATTCTATGTGGAATGAATTCTATTTGACGTATGTCTAGTTTGCGGCCAGGCACTTTCGTTATGTCATCAGCTTGGTAAGGTTCTGGATCTTTGCCACGTTGACAAAGGCTCCTGCGGACAATGAACCATGAGTTGGTTCATGGTGCTTTTGCTCCGCGCAACATGCTAGGCTACTGTACCTCCACATTCAACTGTGGTAGAATTGCCAGATGTGCAACATGCAATGCGCCACGTCGTCACTGACATGTTTTATCCGTGGCAGGTCAAGTCGATTCTGCTTGAGGAATTGGCACTGCGCCGCACAGCTGACCTTTGGTTGCCGAGCTGCTACCACCATCTGCCGGACTGGTCTTTACACGGCTTTCTATAGGACACTATCTTACCCTCGGTCAGTCCTGATGGTCGTCTGGAGGAACCATGTACGCGACGACCACACCTTCGTCGAGCTGAGTCCATTCTAGCGGATCATCCATCTGCTTGCTGAGTTCCTCATGAGCTGTGATATCATTGGTCTGGGCTAAGAACTGAACGGCCTGGTTGGGAGCACTTTCCTTCACCAAGACTTGCAAGAATGTTGCAAGAAGGGCCATGTCTCGGGCTGTTAGAACCAGACTGGCGGTGTCCCACCTTTGATGCGCTGTCCCCATGCCATGGTAGATTTTCAGGGCCCAAACATTGTTCCTGGCCAGGATGTGAGCGCTCCTCAAACTAGAGCAGCTTTGCAAATAGTAACTTGCATGGCCAATTTCGTCGGCTAACAGTTGGTGCCTTGTCATGTACTCCGTTCCCGACAAGGCTGCAGTTTTGGCACACAATATGTCCATTGCGGCCATCGTCATGTCGTTGTTGTGGTGGGAGCCTGTCAAAACGAAATTCACTGCGACGAAGATGGCACGCTTGCCATAGATGACCATGGGAAGGGTCGGAATCAATGCGCAAGGCGGCATCTCTTGAAAGTCCGTGTTTCTCCGCGCACCTGGTGACAATGCACAAACTAGTTTCGTGTACCAAACAGGCGTCCACTTTATGGATCAGATGCACTTTACAGGCGGCGTCAAAAAGCTAAGTTTATACTGTCCCTTTGTAGGAATGCCCCGCCTGGAACCTGTCATGCAGGGGGCTGCCAGGACATGCTTCCCCATGTGTCTCGCCAGTGCCTGCTGGGCACACGGTCAATCAAAGAAATGCAGAACCTCTTTTAAAGATGCAGCAACGCTCAACTACTTCCGAGCAACTCATTTTTTTGGTCTCTGCCTGGGATCCTGCATGAATTCTGCTGCCGCCGCTTCCCGCTGCTGGTCTTCTAGCACCTCCATGGTTGGCCAGCGGAACGCTGCCCATTCCCCCAGAGCTGGCAGATTGCAGATCTGCTGCAACTCCCGCCAAGCGTCCTATCGGTCATAATGACACTGTGATGACACACGACAGATATATTGCAACAGGCTGGCTGGCTACGATTGATCTGCAAAAAGTTTTGGAACAATGGGAAACGAAAAGATAGATTGTGTGTTTGAAACATAGGTAGGACAGTCCTCGTTGTCCAGGTCCAAGAAGTGTTGAAAGAGACCTTGAAGCTTGCGCGTCCATGGATCCTCTGCAGGATACAAGTATTCTCCTAGAACAAGAAGTGTGTGGGTGGAACGCGTCACTCCAACCAGGCGGCGACCACGGTGGAGGCAGTGTCCGCCGGGTGTGAGCTCTGCTTCCGTTCTCTTTTGAAGGCTGAGGAAGACTGCGTGGCGAAACGTCTCGCCTTGCAAAGATTCGGGGGTCCCGATGACTAACCTGCTCTGGTCTGTCTCGGGCAGAGTCGCCTTCCAAGCCTCCAAGATGTCGACGGACTTTCTGTAGAGTAGGATCACGCCCACAGTTCCACGATCTCCATGGAGCCAAGTGAGCGCCACATTTGCGATCAAAGAAAAGAGCCGGCGCCCGAAGACGCATGAGACTCCTCCCCGAATTCCCAGATCTTCCCATAAAGCGCCAGTCAGCTGCACCAGGTGGACTGCAGTTTGATGAGCACACCGACACTGAACAGGCTCTTCCCCAAGAGCTACGAGCAGGTCACCCACAGAATCACTCCAACGGCGAACCGTTTGTAAACTGTGGTTTGTGCCATGTTGCTTGAGGAAAGGGATTGCTGACAGATGGACTGGGCGCAGGGGGACGCTTGCTGTAGCCGGTTGGCTATCTTCTGGGTCTCCGGCGGGCATACCTCTGCAGGTGGGAGACGCGCGCTCAAGCCTTTGCCTGGAGTCTCCTGCTGTGAGCACGAAGGCAAAGTGCGCTGACAGCGTCGGCTTCTCGGCTTCTCGGCTCTTCTCGGCTTCTCGGCTTCCCCTTGTTCGCGTGGGCCCCCTTTACCCCTGCATTGCAAAAATGGCTGAAAGTCGTGCTCACATGGGGGCCCGCTACATACTCTTTACTTTTGGCACGCACAGCTGGTTAATGCAGGAAACATGGACCAAACAATTATTGGCGTCAAATTGTAAGAGGCGTCACTAGCGCTGCACCGTTTTCAGCTGATCTCCGAGCTTCAAGCCATGCTTGAAACAAAAGAACAAAAGACATGTTGCAAGTCAGCCTTGGAAGGGTCCACGCTGGAATCTGGCAATGTTTGCTAGCGCGGATCTAGCGCAGTGCTAGCGTGCGGCTAGCGCATTTTTCAGCCAACCACTTTTCAAAAACCTGACGACGTTCTGAACATGTCCTAAGGCAAACACTAGCGTCACTAGCGCAAGTCTACCGCAAACCTAGCGCCCAGCTGCAGAATAGGTGTGTTTAGCTGGGGGCCCGCTACATAATCTTTTTGAAAAAAACAACATCATAAGCTACTTTCGACCCCTTTATCTACTTTTTTTGATTATAGACTTTTGGCCGGACTCCATTATTAAGTTTATCATATTTTACAGCTATCTACCTGTTCTTGTTTAGTGGGGTGTCCCCAATCACCCAAAAAGTTTAAAGGCTACGAGATGGTACATTTGAGAATATGTCCCAAAAAAGATACAGTATCTAAGCCTAATGAGCATGATAAGCTTATGAGCTGCTTGTCACTGGAAACCCTTCGCCATGCGACCCTCCTGGTCTCGTACGTACGTTTGGACCCCCATCAAGAGGCTGCCTCAGATAGCTCTTAGATGGAGCTTTTAGATGGTTGTAGGATGTTGTAAGTGGGAGCTCTTAGTCTTAGATGGTCGTTAGATGGTTTTAGATGGTCGTTAGATGGGAGCTCTTAGATGGAGCCGTTCAAAGCCTTTCCAACGACGCCCGGTTCCAAGATCCGATGCCTGAGCCGTCTTGGCTTTGGGCGCAGGCTGGGCGGCCGCAGGAGGCTTGGTCTTGGCCGAAGCCTCCGCAGTGAAGCGAAGCGTGCGGAGAGGATCCATGGTGTCGATTCAAGGTAGAATCTCTATCTTGGGATCACCCCATGCGGACCATGCGTGGGAAACTGACAAAACATGGTTAGCACTTGGAGATTCTCCAAAATCTGGTCAAAGGCCAGGCCCTCAGGGGTGATTTTTCTGAGTTCCTGACAAAAGCCTTCCCTAGGGATCCAAGTGCCTTCTCAGAAGGTACTTGAACCCTCCAAACCTAAATAGCAGTGTCTCCAATCACCTTCTGACAAGGTACTTGGATCCCTATAGGGCTTACATGAGATCAGACCATGCATGATCAGGTCACATCGCCCAACCGTTGCAACCCACTGCCTATAGCCTTTGGACAGAAACGCTGTAGTCTATAGTCTTCAAAGCGATCGTCGATCCTGTTTTTCAGATCATTCTGAAACATCAAACTGTCATGCTCGCCCAGCAACCTTGCCTGAAGGGGCTTGACCGCGTGCTTGGCAGCTCGTGCGATGGAATCTGCCTCTCAGCATCCCATGCCGATGGTACTAGTCTTGGTTACTGCTTTGACACTCCAGCAGAGGTTGAAGAACCCTATAGACTATCCTAGTTCGGTACCTCTGGGTCCTAGTTCAGGTCACTTAACCTCTGTAGGCTTGGACTTGGCTCCGACACTTGGACTTGCTTCAGGAACGCCAGATATTTAAAAGCACACACACAAAGCCCAGTCGCAACCCTGGCCCCGAACGTGCATGAGGGGTCGGAACCAATCCGGTTTTGAGGGACCAGTTTGGTCGGGCTGAGAACTCACGAAGTGTCGGGCAACCATATTAAAACACGAAGTTCCAGGAAGGGGCTTCACCCAGTTCAGGACCATTCAGCATGTAACATATATATCACTCACCCCCAAGCAACAAGAATCTGTTTGCCTGTTTGGCCCACCTCAGAAGCAGGTCGGGTTATCGCCACGGTGTGATTTTCGAGACTCAGAGAACGGCACCAGAAGAAAAGAGCCCAAACATGTTAGGGGCCAAATGCTACCGAACCTGAGGGTATGGGCCAGGAGCCCTATAGGGGTTGATGGTTTCAACATGTTTCAACGAAAACAAACTTAAAGTTATATGAGTCAGTAGGTTCAATGATCAGGCCCCAAGGGTACGGCTCGTTCCGTCGTTCCGAACCTCCGATACCACGGGCGGAACCACACTGGGTCCAGGCGTCGTACCTGAGGTTTGGGTACGAATGGATGCCTAGGGAGGTACGACTGGAGTCTCTGCACCCAGCGACTTCGGGTCCCCAGCGCCCTGGCGGACTGGCGAAGACGGACGAATAGCGCGCATAGCTGGTGCGGGACCACCAAACTGGCGCGCCGGGAGTGTCTGGTTTCGGAAGCCGGGACAAACATGAAAAAAATACCTGGATCTTCCAACTATGCCACATGTCTGCCAACCTTGGCTGATGTTTATGAATGAAAAGGCAGAAATATGTGACAGTTGGAAGATCCATATTCCGCGCGGCAGGAGTTTCAGCAAACACGAGGTGGCATTGCTGGTGAGGACACGCGGAATCCCACAGCAGCGAGGAGGTACAAGTGCGTGCGCTGCTCCAAGAGTGCAGCTGACCAGAGGCCCATTATCACTTGGCGTACGAAGGCACGCCGGAGGTAACACATTCTAGAGATATTCTTTTTGTCTCAGGGATCATCATAGTTGCTGCACATGTTGCATCATGTTGCGTAGTCTGGATGTTCCTGCACATGCAGGTGCCGTGAATGTTAATTACAAGAGTTAGCAGCAAACCAGCAAACCTCTCGCTACGCCTCGCCCGTTCTCTCGGTTGCTGCCCCCTAGGTACCGAGGCCAACGTAGGTCGATGATATGGGGCCGTCCGATCAGATAGGCTGCCAACAATAGTTAAAAATAGGAAGGGCCTGGTCGGTGCTGTAGCGTAAAATCCGACCGACCATGAGAACCGGTCCATCTCTACCTGGACCCCACTTCGTTCGTACCTTAAGAACATGGGACAATGACCCTAAAAAAGGAAACAGGTCTTGCAATACCCACATTCTGAGGTACGTACTTTCAGACTCCAGGTCCTGTGACGTGGCACCGTTGATGTCGCCCAGTCGCCCGAGCTGAGCTCGCGAGGCGTTGGAAAAGAGATGTGGCAGTTCATCGATATGGCTGTGAGTCATGGCACCTGGAGCACACCAAGGTAGGTTGACCATGTCAGGTAGTCCATGGCCTGTTCATGCCCTACACCTCCAAGTACCTCCGAAGGTACTTGCATGCCTAGGGATGTTCTCAGGTCAATCCAGGTCGCCCGGTGCCCTGACCCACAGCCATGCCGTGCTGCTCCTCATCGAAGCTCTTCATCCAATCGACCGAGTTCCTTCCCGGTACTCCGTGTCAAACCCATGGGCCGTGGGCCGTACGTCGGGTCCCCTCCTCTTGGGCGCGTGGAGCATCGACTGAGACGAGGGGCGTCAGTGATCGACCAGATGTCTCGGGGTTGCAGGGACGGAGACTCTCTCCTCGTCACGAATGCCTCACCTCTCTGACACAGGTCCGGTGTCTGATGGGTAGCACTTCATCGCCACCAGGAGAAGATGGGTACATCTCCTCCTCCCCACAGTGTTGAGCAGGTGTCCTATCATCCTATTACAAAGCAGGGTGGTTTAGAGAGAGTTTTGCATCAAAACATGTCGAAACCACCCTGATAGGATGTGGAAGGATCTGCAGCCAGTGGAACCAGCAGCGCGTGGTCCGTCGATGTCTTGTGCTAACGCCCGCGAGCGCAAAGAGAACAAGTTAATTATAGGTATATGATGAAGTCTGTTTCAGAACATTCAAGAACAACACCTTTTGTTAGTGGCCCGCACTTGATTAAGGGGGTGACACTAGATAGTGGCACGGCTTCCAACAGATTTTTACTGGAGATCTACTTTTCGAACTAGGGCTTTGTTTGTAGACTGAAAGAACGCCACCCACCGCCCGGCGGCCTGGGCCACCGGCGCCACGGCGCTCGACACCTGGCGTGCTGGGCGCTCGACCGCGTGCGGAACCGGGTCTGGCGGAACGCACCAGGTAGACATCCCATATCCAGACACGACTAATGGGACTGCCATAGGACTGCCGATCAGGCCAGGGGTTGTTGACTGGGGGTCAATTGATCGGCATATATGGCAGTCCCATAAAAAGTGTCTGGGATACACTTGGAATCTATGCCGATCAATTGACGCCCCTGGCACCCCTGGCTTGATCGGCAGTCCGGCAGTCCCATGGAGCGTCTGGGCATGGAATCACATTTGGAGAATTTGAAGGCTGGGAAACAGTAAAAACATTTAAAAAAGCGGTGGAAGCCCATCAAAGTGGGTCAATACCCCAAATTCCGATCTGCAAGATCCCAAGGCCTTTCTTGGTCGTTCGAACGTCACTTCGATGGAAGGGCTTTCCTCTCGAGAACATCGACGGGATCCGGTCCTCCAGGCCGCGAAATGGCGGACCGATGGCGGTGCTGCGCGTGGTTCAGGTAGTCCATCGGCGATTCCCGCGGGTTTGGATTTTCCAACGGATGTGTAGTGTTTTCATTTGCGCATTCGGTAACGTGTTTTCTGGTTCGAACCCGTTGGAAGAAGGTGACCCAGGTTTCGCCATGTCGACCTTTCCAGGTCCAACGCATGCACCCAGGAAGGTCCAACAAAAAAGTCAGGTTTGTAGCGTGATCAACTTCAAGCTCCAAGTACTAGGGTCTGCAAATGTCTTTAGGGCTCTCCCCAGTTTTGAGCTACAGGGACCAAACTAGCTCCTGACGACTAGTCTGACCAGTTCCTACACTTGGTACATTGGTACCTATTACCAAAGTGATCAGCTGGCTCCAAAATTAGACTGAACAATATTTTTGTGTGGCACCGAACACTCAGAAAGGAAAGAACAAAAACCAACAAGTTCCCCCCCTCGAGGAGTTCGGAAGCTTGATCTATATCTTTGCGGGTCACAAGGAGCTTTTAATGGCTTGGAAAACCAATCGTCTGGTGGCAAAGTATCTCCGAAAAGCTCTGAAGGGAATCACTACCACTATATATTTGGCTGAAGGGAACATCTACACACCTTCAAAAGTATGGGTTTCCTGAGCTGTATACGTTCCCTTGAACCGTTCAGACTGATAACCACCCCCTGACCAGCACACTTGGATTCCCCCAAGAAGGCTTGTGACGTTGAGTGCTCTGAGTGCCTCTGAATCGGCCCAACGATGTATCTTCCACTATCTCCCAGGACCGAACGAGCCGTGACCTCGAATGGACCGAACTGGAGTCGTCTCATCCCTTTTTGTTGTGACCGACCTCACAAGCCTTTTCTTTGTGACCAAACTAAATGCTTTGGGATCTGTTCCATCACGAAGGGCTCGGGTCCTGGCCAGTTTCGCTGAGGGAGCTCCACCCACCCAGCGGCCTTTACAGGCGTCTTAGGTGGAGCCTGAGAGCTGGAGGTCAAGGGCTGTTTCGGCAGCGATCTGCAGGCATGGATGACTGCGTGACTGGTCCCTTCCAACCATATCACTGATTCCCTCGTCTTTTTCCCGTCCTTGACCACCAGTTCGGATGGATGCCAAAGTTGGAGATTACCCAAGGCCCAAAGCATCTACCCACTTCGGTTCTCATCACCCGTTTGTAAAGGGCAACCCTCCCTCTCTCTCTCTCTCTCTCGCTTGTTTGGGCGAAATCCTCAGGTCAACTACATCACTGCCAGATTTCTGGTTAGGCTTGGAATTCCTAAAACTCAACCCTAAGGCCCTAAGGGACTTCCCCGAGGTAACACAAAATACAGTGCCTAGGGCTCCAGTCGTACCTCCTCAGAAGGTATTTGGACCTTCCAAACTCACCACCAAATCCCCAAACACCTTCTCAGAGGGTACGAATGGAGGTGTATAGGGAGTATACGTTCTCTCTTTCGGCATAGAAGGGGGACTTAGGCATCATGCGTGAAGTGGTTGAGCTCGACTCTCCGACTTTGGTCGTTCTTTCCCGCTCCAACCCTCCCACCTCCTCAGGGTTAGGCACAGACCGGCGGCCGAACTTCACGGAGCCCCACCGTCCCTCTTGCCCGACCGCGCGAACAACAAATACTTCGAGATCACCAACAAAGCTTATATGCTGTTGAAGGGGGGACCGAAGAGGACGACCTATACATTCGAGATCACCAACAGTTGGTCAACAACCATATACTATGTTATATCCTTGATATACACGGAGGGGGCGTAGGGGCGTAGGGATCCGTTTTCAGGTCACTCCCCACTGGGGAGGAACAAAAACACACGGCCTTTCATCTGCGTCACGCCACCGGTCTCCACGTCTCTTCCGCTCTGCGCTGCCCAGCGGCTGAAGCTTTCGTCACGGAAGCTTTTGGGGCGGCCGCTTTGGCCGGGGACTCAGTCACCTGCTTTGGCATCGCTTTTCGCGTCGCAGTGAAAATACTTGAGGTGACTTTTCTTACGTATAAAGAGCTGTATCCTGAGACTCACTGGTGCAAGAAACTTGGCCCAGGAGATGGTGATCATGTGTGAAAGTCTGTTGTTCCCGTTTGGGCTCCTGGCCCATACCCTCAGAAGTTGGTTAGACCCCCCTGGCACCCAGGTAGTTGGAGCCCTAGGGATTTTTGGGGCAAGAACCATGGCAGGATAGCTGGATGGTCTCATATCTGATCTGCATGCCGAGCAAGACTACGACCAAGGCCAAACCAGCGGAGGTGTGCAAACGACATAGGAGACCACCTTACTTTCCTCTCTTTCCACTTGAACATCGAACAAACCATAGAAAACATCTGAAACGAATTGAAACGATATGGGAAGAAGTTGGAAATAGACCAGTCCACCCATTATTTAGAGGACTCCCTCTTAGAATACACACCCATGTCAAATATCAAACCATCATAAAATCTGTAGCTCGTGAAACGACAGCTTTTGTAGCACCAGGGTGGAGCCTGCAATGGTATGCAATGGTCAAACCACTCATCGGGATGAACTAAGAGGAACGATGCCCTTGCTGATCAGCACCATCCAGCACCCTGATACACAAACAAATGTGATGTATATCAGACATGAAGTATCAAAAAATGTTCATGAAGTTCACGAGAACAATTTGGATGGATCCATACTACTTCACTAAGAACATAAATGGTTCGTCTATAATGTCATGTGCAAACACTCTGACCACACTTGGGTCGAATATCGAACGTCATGACAGAATACTTTGGCAGGTGAGGCATGGTGAAATTTTCCCCGATCTCGAATTAAATAATAGAGTGTCTGAATGCGTTTGGAATCACAGTATTGCCATACCCACATGGTCCTCCTGTCTTGGTTTTATCACAGTGTGCATGTGCCACAAAGTTTAACGCAGTGTATGGTTCCCACCTTCTAGCAAAACAGAGAAAACAGCGGTGCTGCAGTCCTATATGGGGTTCATCAGTTCGTTCTTAGTGGGGTTCATCTGTTCGTTCCCCACAAACAGGCGGGTGGTTCATGGACTTCAAGTTTCTTGCCAATCGAACCCATCAGCGTTTCCCGTGTTTCCGTCATGAAACACGTAATTTTTCCCAGCGCTCTTCAAAGCTGGTCTTGCGGCGGCCGTGGGTCGGCTGATCGATCAGGCCCAAAACGGAGATGGTCCAAAGGCCCAGCCGAAAATGCGGTTTTCCCGCCCCCAAGTTTGTTTCAACAATCTAATGGGACATCTGAAAACATTATAAACCATAAATGTAGGCAAAGGTTCCAGTCCCATGGATTGTTTTTGTTGAAGCAAAAGTGAAACCGTCCTGCGTGTTTTCCCTCTCGATGCTAACAAAACACCAACAGTCCGCCTATGGGAAAGATCCTTCGGGCACAGCGTCACTGCCACCAATTCCAACGGTTCGAGTTGAAACAAAAAAAAAACAATGTAGACTCTTGATTCTTGATAAACAAACCCAACCCACTTGAATCGAAAACCTCTTCCCATTGCATTATGGGGGGGTTATTACTCAAGACTCAAGAGACTACATTATGTTTTCAACCCGTTCAGTCCAGTTTGCCCGGGAGGGCAAATCCGTGCCAGGTAGGAATATCCGTGGCCAGCAAAGACTTTTGGCAGCAAACCTAATTCAACATAGCCTTCTAAAAGCCATCACCACTGTCTAACACCCACCAGGTTGTCTCTCTTCCACGATTGCATACCGCGTGTCGTTCTGCGGTTGGACATCGTTTTGCATCTCAAGATCTCACACCCTTCCCCACCAAGGCCGATTTTGACACTGCGAAAGATCCATCCAAATCAAAAAAAGGCTGCAACATATGTTCAAGCCGCCCTTCAAAACACGATGTTCGAAATCTGCCTTTTGCCAGGAAATTGTGGTTATAATGTTGGCCTCTTCCCTGCGTATTTGAGCCTTTTTACCAGGCATTTTCGCGCGGTGTGTTGCTTGGGGATGGTTGCGCTGTATCTTATAAACTGTGTTTGACATTCCGCACAAGCAACCTTCAAAAGTAAAGACACACACACATATAATCATATGACACGGAAACCAGATTTGCATGTGAAGGTGGAAATTTCAATATCGCCATTTTGTTTCTAATTGAGGCGACTGTTCCACTGAAAAATGCCCGATGTAACCCCCGTAATAGAGTCCTTGTTCACTAAATTCCTGAAAGGGAAAATGCGCGGCCAAACGTTGATTTCTTCCGCCCCAGGACAGGACACCGTTTTCCGAAAAAGGCAAAAACTTTGGCCGGAAAGATCTTCTAGGTATACGGATGATTCAGCAAAAACGTGTCTGAAACGTCTTGCATACTTTGCACATGACTCACCGGGAGATTGAGGCAATTGAACAAACATCTGTCAACCAGGCACGACTACCTTTGGAAACGGACTACCTTTGGTCGCCTATACTTCGATTCAAACTCTCAGGTCGGATGATTTGCTTTTGTTTTGAATCATCTGGGGAACCAGTGCACCGTTCACCACGGCTGGGCCAATGGCCGCAGTGTTTGGCCGGCTGCGCGGACGGCTGCAAGGTCTGACTGCGATTCTCGTCCGGGTGCGCTGGTGAAAAGGAGTTTGTAGCCTTCTAAGTCCATGTGCAAAATGGTGTACCAGGTTTAGTGTCATGGTGGGCCAGGAACCAAAATGAAAGGATCCATTTTCATCTGTACTGACTTGCTTGGGGCTATACCAAATATGACAAATAGAATGGACTACAATACTGTTGCATTTTCCCCAACCCTAGAGTGGTGTTGATCACTTGCAAGGGTGTTCCCCATCCAGCCAAACTCACAGTCATGTATATATAGTATATACTGTCGAGTGTCTTTACCATGTTCTTTTGAAGGGATATTTTTGGTCCTTCATCTCCACGCAGGGCCCCACCGCACTCGGCGTTTCGCTGCACGTCTCGTGGGCTGCTTTCGAGTTCTGCGCAGATTTCCCGTGCGCGGTGGGCCGGGGTCCGCCCCGACGACCGGCGTGCATCTGGAAGAGGCAACAATGGCAATTGAAGGAACAGGTCACGGAGTCATGGGATCAGTAGATATCTTGTGTACTATTTTGTACATATGTACTGTGGGGAGCCAACAGAAACGTATCTTATGGTGTTTTGATGTTTTTTTTTTAACACTTGCGCTTAGAAAAATAGAAAAGTGTCTGTCCTAGTCGAACAACTTCAACAAACTAGTGATGAAGTGGAAAGCCCTTACGTAAACAAATATCAAGGGCTCTCAAAGGAAATCTAACGAAACCATCCGACTCGTGCACCCTCCTTATTAGTGTGGCCGGCCCGGCTTTGTCCTGCGATGCTATATAACCTCTTTTGTCAAATTACATAAGCAAACCTTCTTGCCACCAAAACCCAATTACAGTAGTTTGAGCGTCGCCTCTCTCCCCTTTCTTGGCTATCTTTAATTTCACAAACTCCTCATCCTAGGGTCTTGTGGCCAGCTCATTCTTCTTTCCATTAACTCCAAAGAAACAAACCCCTCGTGCTGGATCATTGTTGGTGTATCCCTTTGGCATCTTGCCCAGTCAATGAGACTCATTGGAAGGCACATTGCAGAAATGTGTGAGTATATGAAGCAAATACCTCCTCTAATCAAGATGCCATGCAGGCACACTCGTGTTCCAGCCAACGGTGCTGCATGTATCGACCGTATTTCACCAGCCGATCAGACCTTTCTTCCCAATCTGTTCCCTTCCTGATTCCCTGTGAGGGCTCTTTCTTGGCACTCATTGACAACCTCATGGGCCAATTCCTCCAGCCCATTTAGCTTACTGCCATCCTCCAGTCTTGGCAACCTCTGCGATCATGAGCCTCTCCTCTTACAGCAATTGGGCTGCCTCCAGTATCTTATCATCGCTATCTTTCATTTGCTTCCTCCAAGCGTCTTTATCCTTTTGCAACGCTTTGGCTAATTTGTTCAATCTTGTTGGCCAATTCTTGCTGATATCCTCTGCCCGTCCACAACAGCCTGGCCAGTGTCCAGCTCCTCTTGCTCCATGTATAGTGCAACAAAGGATCCACATTGATTGCTCCCAATCATGGCCACATTTTTCCTATGGGGTGATTTCCTGACTCAAAACAGCATAGGACCTAATCCGTTGATGTCCGGCACCTCCTCTACATGGCCAGTAAAACCAATTTACCCATCATTCAGATCATACAAGAGAATCCTTAGTGTTGTCAATGTGAGGTATACCCCAACTAACGCCAATGAATCCCTGAAGTGATTAAATCTGCCTGTCAATTTGCCGCCAGTTGAATGCAAAGCAGTCCCACAACTATGGTCTGATCTCCCACCCATCAGCCTTCATCGGCTTCTTGGTGATCACTTCAGTCTTCAGTTTGAGTATCTCCATTTGCTAAGACCAAACCAGCTCCTCACTCATGAGGCCTTGATCAAGCAATGGCTCATGCTTCATGCAATATCTCCTGAGGCCGCCTCCATACTGTTTCATCACTCTGCATCTTGGCCAAATACTCGTTCTTCAAACATGTAGATGCCAATTGTTCATGGTTATTTTCCCTTGAATCAGATCCGCACCTCATTGTCAGCTGCACTCAACACCTCACCTTGACAACCATAAGTGCGAATGCCTGCCTGCCCATTTGCCTAGCATCACGGTGCCCTCCCCACAACTAGGCCAAATTAGTTGTGGACGGTTATAAACAGTTAATGCAATTGTTCATGAATCCAAAAAGATTCCCTCACGGATTTGCATAATTGACAACCCTGGATCCTATAGTTTCTGTCCCTCCTGGCATTTGAACACTATAGCTTCTACAATTTCAATCTTGGCTAGACTGTTGCAAATGCAAACTTGCAAGCAATAGGTTATACATTAGCATGAGGTTGTGTTCGCTCAAACAATGCTTTTTGCAGCATACACTCACGGTTCACACTCTTGGGCAAATAGGTTGGCAAGTCAAACTGTTCCCAATATGCATATACAAACATAGTTTCAGGGCTACTAAATAGCCCTTACTTAGCTAAGTAGCCTTTACTTGGCAAAGTGGACCTGGCACGCTAGAGGCTCCCGGGGGGGTCCCCAACATATAGAGTATATAGTTGTTTGTCGACCCCTCCTCTGTGAAATTATCCTGTCGACGCCTGTTTCTAATTGCGTGTATGCACATTTTATAATGTTTGGACATTCTTCAGAAAGATTGAAAGACTTACCAAAATACACGTTTCACTTGGGGCCACTGAATTCTTCGTTGTTACCTGTGCTGAGCAATTCCAAGCATCTTGGCTGTGAAAGCTTTCCATACAGTTGATAAATGTGTGGGGAAGCTTACGGCTCTTCATCTACCCCCAAAGGTTTCAATCATTGCCGAGTCTATGCCATCATCCCCCTAAAGACCCCATCTATCGGGCTCAGGAAACATCTGCCAAAACAAATTAGAAAGCGATCTGCGTCAGCTTCTTATCCTTTTTGCTCATGCAGCCATATGTTGCTCATTGTTGCTCATGCAGCCATATGCAGCCTAATCTCTAACACATATCAGCAAATCAAAGGTCCAGTTGCCTCAGGATAGCCTCAGGACTCACCTCAGGATGCTCCTCCTTTGGTCTTCTGGAGGATCTGCTCGGCTTCTTGGATCCTGAGGTAGAACGGTGGAACGAACAAGAACCATTCCAGCTGCAACCAGGGGCCCGAACCAAACCATGAAAAACAAAGGTGTTCACATCCCAAAACCGTGTTTTTTGCTAGGGAAAAGCTGGTTTTGGATGACACCTGTGGTGCCCCTGCAAGGGTCAAGGGGCTCAAGGGGGTCCTCAAGGTCCGGTACTTACAGCGGTACTTACCCGAACGTCTATATTCAACAGATCCTGCCAGTTCCCTGTCCCAGTTCCCTGCCCCCAGTTCCCTGTCCCCACCGGGATCCAAGTTGTGATGCTAAGGATCTTTTGCTTCAACTTCTCCTCAGAGTTCAACAAGCTCAAGATCTCATCGGGCCCCAACTCCAGCATCCTGGAGGGCGCGTAGTACGTACTCGGTGGGCGCGTGTGGAGGTTGCAGTGGATCCCACCCATTCGACTTCCAACGAGTCGAAAAAAAAAAAAAAAAAAACAAATGGGAAGGACCTGGTGGTTTCTAGTGCAAAATCCTTCGTGGATTCAGGATGACCAGCCTAAGTTAGGGCCAGGAAGCTATATAGGGTATAAGGAACTGGGCTGCCATTGGTCGGTCTATGGCTGCCAAGTATGCCTTTAGTCTTGGGAATGGAATCACTGGTGACCTTATCAGGTGGGATCCCCTGTATCAAAGATCCTAGGTCCTAGGAGTGTTTGTCTGAGGGCAACAAGCTGTTGGTATCGCTCATCTCAACACTGATCTGTCTCTTCTCCCCGATCGCATCTCTTTGAGCAAATTGGGTTATGCCGCTACTGAGCGGAGGCGCGGAGGTGCGGACAAGGCAATCCTCGATGTATAGGACATGTTCCCCCCCTCAAACCACACCGGCAGTCCCATGTCCAGGTCGTGTCGTGGACAGCTCATGGCAATCCATGGCTCAAGACTTGGGACATTTGTTTGTTTAAACACAAAAACACCGAAGGGGATTCACCCATACGGGAAAAAACATCACCTTTTCCTAGGGATCCAGTCGTACCTTCTCAGAAGATACGACTGGACCCTTCCGGCGCCTACATAAATAGTCTCCAATCACCGTACCTGAGAAGGTATGACTGGATCCCTATAGGGTTTATAAACCAAAAAACAGGAAGATCTCATCACCCGCGCCCAACACGTCGGACAGCTCCCACGGCGGACAGCTCCCACGCGACCTCGCGCGACGCGCGGTCAGGAGCTTCACCCGCTCGCGCGCCGGGACCGACCAGGTTCGGCCCAAGCAGCATTCCCGTCAGCTTGCCCGCCATGCTGGGGTGGAGCCGGGCGATTTGGTGATAGAGCCGTTCCTCGGTTTCACCCGGTGAAGTCGCCCCCAACGGCGGCCGGTGGATTCTTCACAAAAAGGTTGAATTGGACGGAGATCAGAAGCTCAAACACTCCATGGGACTGGCATATATGCCGATCAATTGGGGTGGTGCCAGGGGGGTCAATGGGGCGGCATATATGGCATACATGGAGTGTCTGGGAAGGGGTACTTGTTGGTTGAGAAACGTTGGTCATAGAGTCAGTGAGGAAGGAAGAAAACAGCAACTCTCAAGCAGGGTCATGCATCTTCCAGCTTCACATCACATCTGCTATTTTCACGGTGGTGGTCGATGTCGCAGCCCTGCAAATACAAGTAGAGGCTGAGTAAGGTCCTCGAGTACCCTATATGAGTCATATATATGGGAAGGCACTCAACCTGAAAAAGAAGCTGGAATGTCCACTATTAGAATGTTAACCCTCTCATCATCTTTCTCGGTTTCCCCGGTTTCCCTCTCACCACCTCTCGTGCGTGCTCTCGAAAACTCGCAGGTCTCCCTACTTCTGCAGGCGGACCTACTCCCGACCTCACGTGGTGCCGACTCCGACTCACCACGAAATCCGGTCCACAGCGATTGGCCTCGAGCTCAGGTGCTATAGACTTGCCTGAAGGGGGGGCGGTACTTGTCTCTTATAGTCTTACTCCTACGAACTCTGGAGCTTCCGTAAAAATCGACATCAACCTCCGGCCTCCTCGAAAATCGTTTGGAGAAAAATCTGTCCCAACCTGATAAGGGTCCAAGTACCTCCTTCTCGGATGGTCGTGGAGGTGAGTACACAGATGCACGCTATATGCATATATACTTCCAGAGAATGTCTTTGGAGAAGGACATCCGATTTGGCTGGTCCTTGACCCTTACGGAACAA
This sequence comes from Durusdinium trenchii, assembly GCA_963970005.1. Taxonomy (NCBI): domain Eukaryota; class Dinophyceae; order Suessiales; family Symbiodiniaceae; genus Durusdinium; species Durusdinium trenchii. Next base: position 875,241 of record CAXAMN010008890.1, read on the forward strand.
GCACAAAGCCATGCCCAATTCAGGTACCCGCGTGCCCGACACTAGGTTCCGGTCTGGTTCTCCAGTCCGAGGCACGCCCAACTGCCTGAGTCGGGCGCCGATGTTTTGAAACGGATCTAAAGGTATACAGGACCAGCATACCAGCCACACCCTAAGGCTTTCAGGACCACCATCCAAGACCATGTACCTTTCACCTCCTTGCGACCCGAAAAAGATCCGAAAAAAGGAGGGTACCTGGACCCAATGTGGGACACTGGACACTGGACAGCCGCGTGGGGTCTTCCAGAATTGCAGACTGCAGGGTGCTGGCTGGTCGGACCGTCTACCCTCTATTGACATGGAGATGTGCGGAGGACCAGTGAATGGGACGTCCACTCACTCTTTTTCAGACTCGACCCGGTTCCACGGCTTTCAGAACATGGGGACAAAGTACGGTATGGCTGAAACCCCTGCCTCCCACTTTCCCAACCAAACAATTAATGAAATGCTTCCACAAACAACCACTTGATATGTAAAGGACCTCAATTGCCATATTACATCTTCGAACATCCAATTGTAGGGATTTCAATCCTGGACCGACTCGGCTTTTCCTGGTGCGACTAAGTCGAAGGTCTGGCACCCGAAGTCAGTGTTGCTCCCTTCTTCGCTTCCGGATCCACGTCCCTCAGCCACACCAGTCGTGAACCCCACGCGGCCCAGGCGGCTGTTTCTGCGCTTGCGCCGCAGGCGGCTGCGACCGATCCTGGGAGCGGGTGAGGTCGAACGGATCGGTGGCAGTGCGCAGGTGGTCATCGACCAGAACAGCAGAACAGGCAGAAGAAACGTTGTTCAAGTCGGTGGTAGGTGGGTAAATTCCTGTTTGATCCTTCTTGTTGAATAAACAGAACTCAAACGTGCCCCAAAGAAAGAGAGTCCCAACAACTTGAAGCGTTCAACATGAAATCTTGACAAAAGGTTGATACATTGATACTTATTAAAGTATATAGAGCCACGCTTGAAGTGCAATTCATCATGCCCGGGAAGATTTAATCGAATACACTCTGCTCGCTTCCTCCAACCAGTTCCGGGTCGCTGCTCGCTGCTGGGTGAAAACGTTGTGTGTGCTAGGTATTGTCGTTGTCGTTGTGGTTGTTATTCCGGTTCACTTCCTAAGCGATACAGGGTAATTTATTAAACAACATCATGGAAGTGGTCATAGTGTCCATTATGCTGGGATATATACTGCAGTGTTTTATTTGTTTAGCATGGTGCCAGATAAAAAAACAACATCCTATTCCTCAAATGGTCCAGTGCAGGAGTGGAGTTCGAGGGAGGAGGGCAGTTTGGGCATGGTCCACTTCATAAGGAAAACAAACAACCTGCAGGTTCTTCAGTTCGTGACCTTCGTGACCGAACTTGATCTCCTGGTTGGTTTGAGGTCACAATACCTGGAACCCCAAACAACCAGAAACAAATGGACCATGGACGTTCCAATATGGCAATTGAGATCCTTTACATTGTTTATGATATTTTATGATTGTTTGTGGAAACATCCATTAATGTCTGGTTGGGACTGGGTTTGCAGGTATAGTAGGCCTGCAACGGGTCACACGTGGGGACTCCGCTACATCGGTCACGAACTGAAGAAGCTGGCTCATGTCGCCACGACCCGGGCGGCCCGGCAGGCTGGACTCAACCCCACCCTAGGGATCCAAGTACCTTCTCAGGTACGGTGTTTGGGGTGGGTTTGGAGGGTCCAAGTGCCTTCTGAGAAGGTACTTGGATCCCTAGGGCCAAATAAGCGGACTTGCCAGGAAGTTGGATTTACTTGGTGAAAGGCCCTAAGGCTCCTGTCCCGGCCTCAGGTGACGTGTTCGACCTCCCTGGCCACACCGAACCGAAAAGGAGGGGGTGGCTAGTGGCCGAACGGAGCCCCAAAAAGGGAAGGACCCATTTACATGGAAACACAAAGGCCAAAGGCCTGAACCTCCACTTCAATTCAGCGATGTGCTTTCTGTGCTCTCTGTGCTCCTTGCTTTGTGCATCGGCGCTGTTGCTTTGGCTGAAAATGAACAGACCCAACATTTGGCTCGACGACTCCTCGACCTTTTTAGCGTGATTTTCAAGGGATGTGTTCTCTCAACAAATGGTTGACCTGCTCTCCTCACCCCTCAAACCTGCCAGTGCTGTAGGCAGCCCTCTTTTTCACATGGTTCCCGAATGCGCATTTCGATCTCATCTTTCCATACTGCAGTATCTGTTCATGCTTCCCATCTTCACTTATAAGATCCTGAGTTACACCGGGGAAGAGACCCACATAGAACCTGATGGCATGGACCCTTGGAAGACAGTTTTCCTATCAACCCGACGTGGTTTTCAGGTTCCATATTCCTTTTTCAGGGTGTAGAGAGAATGCTTCGAGAATGCGCATGGCCTTGGCGGCTTGGCCTTCCCAGAACCACTCAGGGACCGGTGCTATCGGCTTATTGAATGATGAACGCATCATTGAGCGGTCCATGAAGCATCCGAACTGGTTGGCGGTGCTGGTAGTTGGCCACGTAGGTACAACAGTACCTGAAGTCTCAGTTCGTATCTCGGAATATGGGTGCAAAATGGTACAACTATACCTGTTTTGTGTTTGGGTCATGTTCCATTCTTTAGTGTACGAACTGGAGACTCCAGGTAGATAACGATCCGACTCACTCAGTCCAAGCATCACCTAGACCACCCGCAGGCAGCATCGCGCCACCGACAGGGAGGGGCGGTCGCAGGGCGGCGTGCGCATGCGCGTGCGCCGCGTGCGGGTGCGCCATCGGCACCGCGGGTGGGAAGGGTGGCAAACCCACCTGCACGACAGTGGGAAGACATCCACTGTCGAAACGTTGCAGACCCACCCAGAAAGGGATCCATGTCTGGGTTCTGTAGGTCAAATAGCTTGAACGACGTCCTACTTGAAGTTCTCTGTGACCTGACAGTATGGACCCCTATTGGACCCGTCACTAAACGGACTCGACTTCGGGAGGCGCCTGGCAGGGCCGTGGGAAGGGCGGCAGGCCTGCCATCATGGGTGGAAGGCCCATCATCCTTGGCCACGTGAGGACGATGTCATCGTATCACATCGTGGCCCGAGGACGAGAACCCAAAAGGAGGTCTACTCTGAGAGAAAAGAATTAGATTGCAAACCTCAATTGCAGATGTGCTGGTCTTTTTGGTTGCTTGCGGATGCTTCCTGTTTTCGTATATCGAGAAGTAGCTCGCACCCGGACCCGAGGTCGACCCGCTCTTTTCCAGAAAGAAAGTCTCAAAAACCTTGTAACTGGTTGAAGGTCCGGATCCGAATTTCTTACGTAGCCCACCCAACGGACCGGGAAGTACCTGTGAAAATGGGACATGACCCGAACCGAAAACAAGCATTAGAACTCCCAGACACGACCCATGGGACTGCCAGTTCGGACTGCCGCCCCATTGACCCCGTTTCAACCACCCCTGGCTTGATCGGCATTTATAATATACCCTAAGAATCCTTGGGCTCTCCATAGCAGGGGTCGGACCCTCCATAGCAGGGGTCCGGGCCCTCAAAACCCTATGTGTTTGAGGGTCCGGATTCTTAGGGTATATACCATGTCCCATTCGTCGTGTCTGTGTGTACCCATTAGTCGTGTGCTACGAACGGGTCGACCTCGACTCCTCCGTCTCTCCGTACTTTCCTGCCCAAAGGGCGGCATGCCGCCCGGCATCCCGGGCCGGGGCATGGGCATCATGCCTGGCATCCCTGGGCCTAGCATCACCTGAGGCCAGGCAAGGCGAAGGACGAGGCGAGGGAAGACGAGTTCCACAGATGGAGGAGCGGTCACAGAGAACTCAAGTCACAGAAAATGGCTCAGACACGAATGGGACTGGAATAGGACTGCCGCCCCAAACCGACCCCCCCGTTTCAACATGTTTCAACCACCCCTGGCTTGATCGGCAATCCGGCAGTCCCAGATGGAGGTCGCGTCGCTTGGGCGAAGTCTTGGACTCGAAGTCGAGAACTCGGGCGTTCAGTCGTCGACAGACTAGTCTAGAACGGGACGGAGTCACAGGGACCCGAGTGAAGGCGCCGATTCCGAGTTCGGAGGTGAAGGAGTGCAGGTGCCCCGAAGGCCACTTCAGCAAACCACCCGACGGCCCGACGGCCCATGGTCGCCACCTTGGGTGGAGGCTTCGCCTTCGTCGCCTGTGGCCTCTTCCCTCCCAACAACGGTCTTACCGTCTGACCGGTCGCAAGGTCTGACCTTCTATCGGTCGCCCGGTCGATCCAAGCTTGGCCGTTCGAGGCCACAGGAGAAGATCTTCCATCTTCCCCAGGTTTGGAGATTCACCTATACCCAGACACAACCCATGGGACTGCCAGTTCGGACTGCCGCCCCATTGACCCCTCAAACCACCCTCAAACCACCCCAATTGATCGGCATATATGCCATACATGGAGTGTCTGGGTATATAGTCTCAGGAACAAGTAAATATCACCCTAAGCAAAACCTCGTTGGGGGGATTTTCCTGCTTTTAGCTCTTTCCTGCGGTTTTCTCAGCAAACAACCGCCGGACCCAAGAATGACATGCCGGTAAAAGGTTCCGAACGATGTCCAACTTGTGCTCGGTGGGTATTGTTTTCAGATCTGGGTGAATCACCTTCGATATGGCAAAGCACCTGGTATTTCATCAACTGAATCCTCCACAAGATGCGCTGCAAGCACGCCATTTAAACAAAACAAAACATTTGTAGGCTAGTTTGGTGACTGAACGTCTCCATCGAAAACTCCTTTCTTCTATTAACACATACAGTATATATTAACACCCTTTCTCTTATGATGTTGGTCCATGTTCCACGTTCCATATGTTCCATCTTCATTCCAGGCCTCCTTTTTCCGATGTGACGGGCGTGTTTTCTGGTTCTTCAGCTGTTGAACAGCACGTCAGTCCCACACAGACCGCTGCCAGGTGGCTCCTTGTGCGAAGGACGGTGCACCCTTGCCTCCTTGGCCCTTCGAGCGACGACCTCGGTCGAGCCCGGGAACCGTGGGCCGAAGACGGCGCCGAGGAGACCAACAGAGTTGGAGGGTGCTTTTGAATTGTCCCTAGGGATCCAAGTACCTTTCTCAGAAGGCACTTGGACCCTCCAAATCCACCCCAAACACCTTCTGAGAAGGTACTTGGATCCCCAGGGTGTGTGTTTTTCCTGTTCATTTGCATTGTTTTCCTTTCAGCCCACCGAAACGGCAATCCCCAAACACGGTTTGCAACGCCACACGATCCCAGCCAAAATCTGACAGCCATCCTAGAACTCCCACAACTCCCACCTCCTCCAAAAACGCATCCCATCCACAATCAGTCCAGATCTGCATCCGTCAAGTCGCCCTTCCCTTTGCCCTTCTCGTCATTCCTGGGGCCCTTAAAGCCTTCACCTTTCTCACCCTTGCCTTCGCCTTTCTCACCTCAGTGGCGACAAATGGTACCAACATCGATTCCTTGGCAATTGGACACGTCCCTAGATGTCAACATCTGCACCTTGAAACCCAGTATATGAGTAAAATGACTCCGTCATGAGCCTCCATACTAATCGATTTGGATCGTGTTTGACGGTACTACGTCCACTCGCCCGTGTGGGAAACACCAGGTCAACGAACACCTGCCTAAAACGAGGACTCTTCCGCTGTGACTGTGGCGCGAGGAGTCTTCTGCGGCGCGGCGGCGCTTTCGACGGATGTGCGGCGCCTTTTCTCCTCCTTTCTGAGAAGACCACGCTCAAAGGCTTTCCAAGCAGATCTTTTCCTCGGGGCACCAGGAAGCATCTGCGGGTGTTCTTCCGGCCATGTGTTCTTTCTTCCGGGTGTTCTTCGTGAATGGGAATGGATCCATCCATGTATGGAATATGTATCTTCCAGGACCACCCAACGGGTGGTCATTAGATGGAAAATTCATCTTCAGGGGAGTTTACAAACCACCCTTTGGGTGGGGATGGAGTATTGACCCCTTTATAGAGACCCATCCAAATTCTCAAAATCACCCTAAATGATCCTAAATGTAGTATTTTTGGATGGTCTGGGACAAGACTCAATAGTGACTAGTGGAGGTTCATTCTCTGATTTAAGCGCATGTTGGTCCGTACCCAAATTGGGCAAAACAGCTCCGTTGATTTACCGGAAAAGAGACAGATTGGTGTCGAGACCAGTGACCAGTGATTCCAAAAATTTGTGCACACATGCTTTTGTGTTGATCTATAGATGACAGTTGAATTTCCTGGCATTGGAGTTTGCAACAGGTTTTTCTGCCATCAGAACATCATGGTGTTGCAGGATATATGTGAGGAACCGTCCGCGCCGGGACCTCTATCAATCACCAGAAAATCACCGGTGAATATCTTCACACGACGAAAAAAAGGAACGGCATTGCCCTGCATTGCTCTGACCCTCCGAAAAATGCGATTTCGTTGAAACCAATTTGGGCATCAAGTCAAACAAATTAAAGAAATTGTTCTACCGGGACACTTGTGGGGTTGTTTATCAAGACCCTAGTATAAAAACACATTTTGTGGACACCCTCAATGCCATCTTTTCGGTGGGTGTTCAGATTCAACATGAGTAACATATTATATAAATTCACCCACCAAAAGCCGGGGAGTTCCACACTGTTCCACCCGCAAACCGCCTGACATTCAGCCCATGGATCCATCTAGCTCATCAATGGCCTTCTGTGCCTCTTCCTGTGAGGAGATCCTCGGCCATCCATGGACGCGGTACACGAACGCGGTGGAAACGGTCGGGCGACCTCCGGATGCATGGGTCTGAGTTGGGCAGCTTCGTAGGTGGGGTCACCTGGGTCTAAAGCAGAATTATCCAGGCAAGAGACCCCAAACAGTGCCTCCAAAGGTCTAAGTCTAAGGTCTAGAGGTATAGAAACAGAAGGCCAACTCGTAATGGGTTCCAGAAAAAGGCGATGCTGGTGATGATGGTGGTGATGATCGTGGTGATGATGGTGGTGATGGTGCTGGTGACGGTGGCGGTGGATATGGTGGTGATGGTGATGATGGTGGTAATGATGGTGGTGCCGGTGGTCATGGCGGTGGTGTGCAGATTTGGTGGCAGGTGCAGTGAAGCGTGACTCTTGGACATGTGGCTCGTTTTCAGAAGTTGTACGAAGTCTCAAGCGAAAGCTGCGTTTGGGCGCCTTTTCAAGTACTCTTGCGGCGAAACGCCTTGGTGGGTACTTTGTGGCAGGTGGAGCAGATTTCGTGGCAGGGGCAGAAATCTGCACTTTACGGGGGGTTTGCCCTGCAATGTCACTGACATTCCGGCTTGTCGGTTCTGGTAGAAAAGCAGGCTGGACATTTGGTTTCACATCATCAGCTTTTCGCCACTGCACCTGTTTGCGCTGCGGCTGCGTGGTCAAGACAGCCGTTAGGTTCATTGGCTTTATGTAATGTCAATCAATTTTGCCCTGGTTCAATGCAATGATTCAAACTCAATCATGTCCTGAGCACCAGGTCGATTGCCTCTGCAAAACTCCTGAAGTAAAAGCTCTGGAAGCTTCTTGGGTTCCTTCTTCAAAGTCGTGACTGCAGCATGACTTTATGGCACCAAAATGGTGCTCGCTGAGTCTTCCGCGCATGACCGCGAACGGTGTACAGGCATCCTGCCGGGATGCCCGCTCCACTGCATTGCCGGCAACCATCACAAGGTTTCGAACAGTGGTGCCTCCCAAGAAAGTGCACGATGTACGCTTGGCACCATGGCTGTGCATCCACAAGGAACCAACCAGTCAAGCTGTCCTCTAGAATCTGTAGCGGCGAAAAGATGGTGGAGCTTATCCATGATCCCAAAGCCAGAGTGATCTTCAACTGCCATGACGCTACGTAATTATGCCGTTGCAGTCCCACACTCACCCCAACAACGCCTCAGCCAAGAGAATTCGAAGACCCAAGGCTAAGGCCAAGGCTGAAGACTCGCCGGAGACTGAGAGGATGCGGAACCGGGTGTATAGGTCTGACATTGAGGGCCGCCAGGCCACTTATGGGCGCCAAACAATGGCATTGGATAGGTGCATAGCCCAAAAAGGCCAACAAATTTTTATTATCAATGATAAACATTACAATTACAATGAAAAGAATGGCAATGGCCTAGAAATACCTAGAACAAGCATTGCTAGAAAGGCATCTTTTTTGGCCCGACGACGTAGGTTTGAAGTGCCGCTTCTTCATCGCCTTCATGTCTTGGCCAAGGCCTCCCTGCATTCTGCTTCAGATGGTGGCTCCACATTGTAGCAGCAGTGGTAGGGCACCTCAATGATGGCTGATCTGCTAGCTCCCATTCCCAAATCACGTGCCCACCATGGATCACCTTTCAATGGCCTTCTAGAACTTGGCATTCTGGATGCCCTTCTGCAAATGGAATCTTCCATGCTTCAGAGCAAATTCGTCTCTCTGGCAAAGGGTAACTTTGCTTCATTGCCGGCCCTGCTCTCCAACCTCATCAATGCTCATCAATGGGGAGAATCCAACAGCTCTTGATTGGAGTTTAAGAACGTCCTCTTGATGCAGTGTGGTCTTCGTCTCCAAGACATGCGAGAATGAAAGCTGTCAAGCCGAATCTCGCTAATCACAATGGAGAGGTTATGATCCTCAAACCACTGCGTGCACAAACAGCGAAGGCTGTTTGAGATAGGATCAAGAAGCGCTGTGATACGTTTGGCTTTGGGCCAAAGCTCCAATGGTCATATGACATGCTTTCCAGTGCAAATATAAAGCCATTGCCAACAAGTGGCCAAATTCCCGAGAGGTGAATGCATATGGTTGGTTTCCAAAATGTCTTTTCCCAAAATGGTGCACTCATCGCAATTCCATGGGGGCCCGCTGCTAAATCTCCTTTAAGCTCCAACCATACTCAAACCACAGGGATGTTCAATATGAAGGCATGTCAACTGCAAAAATTTTGAGAGGTGTCTAGCGCGGACCTTTTCAGGGGCCTGTTGAGCTGCTGGAGCTGTTGTTGTTGTTGCTGCTACTGCTGCTGCTGCTAGACTTCTGCAGTTGTTTCCAATTCTCAGAAGTCTTCAGAACGACATAGGAAGGACGTAAGAGCTGACTCAAAACATTCAGGTGTTGGATGGGCAGATGGTCAAGAAATGGACCGTCGTCTAGCGCGGTGCTAGCGCAGATCTAGCGCCAGCCTAGCGCAAAAATATCCGTCGATTTCTTCATCCTGTCAGGTTCTTAGTTTTCCTGCTTGCTTGTCTTCTTCTTGTTGTGCATTCTTCTTCTTCTTTTTCTTCTTCTTCTTCTTTGTTTTTCCTTTCTCTCGTGTTACTTACTATTTTTCCTGCTCTCTGCTTGTTTCTTCTTTGCTTATCCTGTTATGAAGAAACCTAGCGCCAACCTAGCGCCAATCTAGCGCTGCCTTGCTGTATCACCATAGTCTGCTGGGGGCCCGCTTCTAAACGAAGACTTAAAACTCATCTCCAACCCTAAAAGTTTACGTTTATCTAAAATTTTTGAGTAGGGCTTTTTGAGTGCAGTCCATGTACTGTAAATAGCAGCGAATTAGCCGGACACGCCGATGCACTGTAAGAACCCGACCTCAATACCTACCGTAAGAACCCCTTGTGTTGCATAGTGTTGCCACACTGTTTGCGGGAAAACTGATTGATAGATCCAGAACTATCTGCTTCATTGCTTGGGGGAGTTGAACAGTTGTGCAATTTCCGGGATTCAGATCCCTGTTCGACCACCACCGGTTTCAGCATGACACGGCATCCTGACTGTTCCTACGCTGCTAAGCTATAGTGCACATGTCCACCGGATTCAGGCATGGCCGACCCTCCAGGATCACGTCGACGTCGCGCTGCAGCGTTTTCAGCGTCAAGCCCCTGTGGGAGTACCAAATGAACGGACTCAAAAGGTGCGATTTGATGAAGAAACATGAAGACACGAAGTTTCTAGTGGAAGTTGTCCAAACATATCCAAACAAGAAACAAGCCATGAACATTCACGAAAACCCCGAACGTCAGGAGAGCGAACGTCAGTCCTCCAGGCCCGAACGAACGAACTTGTATCCTCTTTCTCTGGCGGACATCGTAGGTATCCTACCAGTCCATCCAGAACGATCTTCGGAACTGAATTTCAGTGCTGATCCTCCTGTCCCACATCGGTTCCGAACACATCGGATTCCGAACCTGGTTGGGGTGACCTGTCATTTTTGTGGGGGGGTCCACCTGGCTGTGGGATAGGAGGTGAAACGAGGAAATATGATGAAAACACCATGCTCTCCAGGCTCAACATGTGTCCCCTCCATCCCTCTTCCCCTATAGAGATGCAAGGACCTTCTCAGGTGATTGGAAACGACACCGTTCGCTGCCAGCCAGTCGGGTCGGTCCCGTCGTGACCTTCTGAGGTCCCTCTAGTGTTATGACATAAAGCTGCCTGCTATGTCTGAAAAACCTTAAAATAGTTATTTTAGGAAAATAATAGGAATAACATAGGAAAAAAATAGAAGCTGAAAATAGGACAAAAAAAGGACACAAAGAGGATGAGTCTCAAAAATAGGAAAAGAAAAGAGCTGGATTTAGAAATAGGAAAGGAAAAAAAGGAAAAGAATGGCAGCACTCTAGGACAGGAACATAAAATGGACCTAGCCCCAGTGGACCCAGGTCTGGCGGACCTAGCCCCAGGGTACCTAGGCCTAGCCCCAGGTCTAGCGCTAGCCCCAGTGGACCTAGGCCTAGCCCCGGTGGACCTGGCCTATTTTTCCTATTTTTCCTAATTTTTTTCCTATTTGGGGGGGGTGCGAAAATCGTCCTATTTTTTCCTATTTTCAATTCCTATTTTTTCCTATTTTTACTATTTTTCAAATTAAAAATATGAAAAATAGGAAAAATTAGTAAAAAAATAGGAAAAATTAGGAAAACATAGGAAAAAATACACACCCCAAAAAAATATGAAAAAATAGGAAAAATTAGGAAAAATAGCCCTCCGTGGACCTAGGTCTCGCGGACCTAGCCTCCGTGGACCTAGGTCTCGCGGACCTAGCCCCAGTGGACCTAGGCCTAGCCCCGGTGGACCTAGCCCCAGTGGACCTAGGTCTGGTGGACCTAGCCCCAGTGGCCGCTTCATTCACTTATGTCTGACCATGTCTGACCATGCGTCTGATCGGAATGAGCCACCTGCCTTCCGGTAAATCTGAAATATTCTATCCTATTTGTTTCCAATTTCACGGTTGTTCTTGTTGTCAGCCCTATTTTATTCCTATTTTGTGTTGTCAGCCCTATTTTATTCCTATTTTGGTGTCCTATTTTATTCCTATTTTTTCCTAAAAATATATTTTTTTGAACACTCCAGAGATAGCAATAGCTTTTTTTCATAACTCTAGTGTATAGCCCAGACACGACCCATGGGACTGCCATAGATGCTGATCAGGCCAGGGGTGCGTTTGGGGGGTCTTGCTGGGGCGGCAGTCCGAACTGGCAGTCCCAGGTCCGGGTCGTGTCTGGGAGTTCTCGGTGACCTCCACTCTTCGACCCCCTTCTTCTCCATCCTATAGGCATGACCGAAGCGGTTCGGGGTCCCGTTCCTTCCTCAGGTTCTCCGTTCCTTCTCACCGTTCCTTCTCTCCACCGTTCCATCGGGATGGCAAGTGGCACCACAAAGCCAACACCACGATTCTTGCCCATGTCATCGGTCTTCCTGGGAGGCTGTGAAAGGGCGCAGGCGGCGGCTGGAGACTGCGGAGGATGGGGGGAAAGCTAAATTTCAGGTCGTCAACCTGTGGATCATGGCACCGGGGGAATCTGTTTGCTGGTGTGTTTTCCAGTAAGAACATGAACAGAGCATGGTCAACCTATGTCAACCTGTATTAGAACGGATTAGGGGTCCGGGCGCCATGACCCTGCATGACCCCTTTTCTGCCATGACCCCCTTCCACTTTCTCATAGCACCCAACGTTTCACCCAGGTCTCCGAAATGGTGGCAGACTTGCAGACTTTCCAAGTCGCATCGCAGGTGATCACCTGTAGAGTCGCCGGGTGGTATTCACTTCCTCTCTTGGTTGTTTGAAGGTTTTTTTTCATGGTCCATGGCGTCCATTCGTCACCAAGTGCGGCAGGAGGAAGCACTGGTATGATAGACCATCCATGGGAGTTGGAAGAGCTATACATACATCTACCATACCTTTATCCCATGAACATGACCCAACTCTTCCAGTGTCATGGGACAGTTTGGGACTGGAAGATTACATTGAGTATGGCAGTCCCATGGAGTGTATGGAAAAGGAATCTGGCCTTGTGATCCCTATAATATCCCCCCAAAGGCTCATGGGGTCCTCAAATTTCCACATCCAAAGCTACAGTTGTGAAGGTCAAATCCCTCCATCCTCGTCCTCCTCGTCCTCGATCGCCCCAGAAAGTCCCAGCACCAATGGATGCCCCCCCCCCATGCAGTCCGGCCGAGCCACAAGAACACGGCGTGGATCGTGCCATAGGGCTCCACAGCCCTGAAGCATCGACGTTCACGGAACCCGGACAGCGATCGAGGCAGGTGGGACCAAGCGAGAAGCGCGTTCCGAATATATTCACTGCCCAAATGAGCGAAACAGCCTCTGCCAAAACGTATACTGGATCAAGATCTGTCAAGATTTGAGGACATGGTGAAAAGCAAGGTGAACGCTTTTGAGGGTGACCACATGCACGTTTTGGCGGTTGCTCATATGAAGGATCTGGACCCTTCTCCAATGGCAAGGCTTACTGCGAGGCTCCCTGACTGGGGCCCCTGACCCCTGCGTTTCCAGGTAGGATCCGTCAGCGAATCGTTGGGGTGGAAAACCCTGGATGCATTGGATGGGCGAGGCAGGGGATCAAAACGATCAAAGGAAGTCAAAACTTCATGTCTCGTTGGCCATCTTCGTCTCAGTTCTCCCCGTGGCGCTCCGGTCCACCTTCGTCCATCCCAGTCCCCCTGGGCGACCCCGGCTCTCGAAGCTGTTCCGAGGTCACGTCCTCCGACAGGTTGCGAATGCCTCGGTGGGGGGGCCGGTTGGCAGTCGCTGCAAACTGCGGCGTCACTCGGGGCCGGTGTGTCGGTGGCGGTCGGCGGAGTTCGGCCTTCCGCGAAGGTTCCGTTCACAGCAGTCGGACTTCGGTGACCCAGCGACTCCGAACCCGGTCCTTCTCATCGAAATCAGCAGCCTGGGGAAACCAAAACCATCCATCGGATTTATTCCCTGTGGACCCGACGCGACGACCTGCGTGATGACTGACGACTCGCCCAAGGTGCAAAGGCGGATGCCACCTTTGCCTTTACCCTCGCCCTTTCCAGCCTTGAACGGTTGCCAGAGCGGTTGGCGCACAGAAGGACTTGTGTGGCATGTGGCATGTGTTTAGCACAAGCACGCGCGCACAGTTGTGTGTGTGTGTGTCCACCCCTGGACAAAGGGTAATTTCCACCGATTCAACTACCACTCGTTTCACCACGGATCCACAAGCAGGGGGATGGAGAGGACATGTGAGGCTCCATCCAACGAAGCTCCTCAC
>CAXAMN010008890.1:888783-973074 GCA_963970005.1 Durusdinium trenchii
GCGGTTCTGTCACCTTCCTTCCCATCGGGAAATTGAGTTAACTGAATACAAGTGTCAGAGTGTCTGTGCAGGTGTGTGGGCTGCGGCAGAAGTGTCAAGACCGTATGTAAGGTGTAGTATCGTTGCATGAGGGATGCCTGAAGGATATATATAGTTACCATCCTGAGCAGCCTCCACATTGACAATAGCAAGCAAATAGCAGGTGCAAAGCAAAGCAATGTTGATTTGGATCATGAGCTGAGGATTGCGCTCACAAAGTTATTATCTTTAAGGTTCAGTGGTTGGGATAGGGAGACTGCAGGAAGCTCTTGATAGACCAATGCTTTGACTATTGTTTGAAGCAAATCAAGCTGATGCAAAACAAGCAAGTCAGAACAGCCTCGAGTGAATGGCATGTTGTCTCAAACTTTATCTTCCGTCCTGAGTAGCTCTATGTAGAGTATGTTGGCTGACCCATTAGCACGTTGATGGAACAAAAGAGATTGATTAAGTGCAAAACATGTTCCCCTTGCGAAGCTACGCCTCCTAATGATTGAAGCATTCATAATGTGATTCTGTTGCAAACCTGACCAAATCCTTCAAATATCTTGAAATCATTTCATGAAAGAAACACATGCATGCCTTTTAAAAACCATGGAATATGCTTACATTGACACCCCGCTTTCAACCACCCTAACTGATTGGTGGATAGACCCGTCCCATGGCCTGGTTCCGCCGCCGGTCCTCCTCCAGCGCCGCTCGGCGCTCCGAGCGCGTCTGCGCGCGCTGCACGTAGAGCAAATGCGGCGGCACCTTGTCCTCGGGCGACGGCGCAACGGCCCAACGGCGGCACAACGGGTGCGGAACAGCCCGCTGAGCTGGCGAAGACTGTGACCATCGAAGGCAGTCCATGTGATTTGGCCTTTTCGGAGGGCCCCGCACAACTGCGCGGGACACTGCTGAGGACGAGACCTAAACGGGGGAAGAAGCGGCATTGAAGGTTTGACCGGTTCTAAGTGAATCCAACGAATTCTTGGATTTGGTCAGTGGCGTCTGCCTAGAGTCTCAGTTCGTACCTCGGAAAATTGGTATACAGTACCGGTTTTATAGGATCATGTCCCATTTTGCAAGGTACTTTGGAAGGTCCAGGTAAATGAATTGCTTGTTTATAAACATGGGTTTTGTTGGAAGATCACTTCTCCTTGTCAGATCAGCAAAACAAAGACATGCATTCGGAGTCGTGTTGGTGTAAGTATGCGTATATAATTGTGTATACGTATAACTCATGAGGAGCTCTGCACATTTGGCAGGTCCGTCTTTGGATTCCATTTGGTCAACATATCCGTTGACGGCGGTCGCCAGCTGAGCTGCCACAGCTTCTTCGGCTTCGGCCTTCTCTGCATCCGGCGGCTCCTCCTCCTTCTCAGCCTGGAGACGGCTGGTGAAAGCCTCTGCCTGGGAGGCCTGAGCTGCCTGAGCTGCAGATGTCTCTCAAAGCCGGAAGTATAGGGAGAAATCGGGGTATATGGCACAAGTTACCCCAAGTTGGGTGGTTTATGGTGGTTTACCCATATTAAGCCTTGTAATCTGTGGGTTTGTCCCATCTACTCTGAAACCACGGTACCATTAATAGTCTCATAAAATTCAGATGGAAATACTCATAAATAATCACATCAATCACCTCTTGCATCCACCCCAGCATTCCCCTCTTGCTCCACCTCGTGCTTTCCCACTGTGCTTTCCCACTGTGCTTTCCTTCGTGACCAACTTCGATGGGCCAGGACGGACTCGTGCGTGCCGTCATCTCCTTCTCCAACGAATGGGATCGAGACAGAACGTGTCAAGCACCACGGAGCTTCAGAGCGCTAAGGGCCTAGTCGTCTCTTAGCCTTAGTCGTCCATGCCTGGTCCACGCATCGTTCCCCCCCCCCATCCCAGAGTCTTCAGTGACCATGTCTTGGAGTCCCCCAGCATCTCTCTCTTGCCCTCCTTCCCTTGGACCCCTCCATCCTCCCCCGCCTCTTCCGGATCTCGCAGGTCCTTCCGGTGCAAGGCCTCCACGGCGGCCTTGGCCGCGTCCGGCGACTGGAAGTTCACCAGGGCGAACCTGTCGCCGGCGCGGCGGACGCGGCGGCGCGTCGGAGGGTGCCCGGTGCTCGGTGTTCCCCAGACTCCCCGGAACCACCGGAGAAAGCGACTGCCAAACGGCTAGATACGACCCCGTTTTCGACTGCGCCGTTTCGTTCGGCCGTTCGGCCGGGCCAGGGGTGGTTTTGAACAACGGGTCTTGCTGGGGCGGCAATCCGAACTGGCAGTCCCAGACAGGTCGTCGTGTCTGGGATAGGGTGGAACCGGATCCCCTCCTGCGTCCGGCTGCGTGCGTGTCACTCGAATAAAGAGGGTCCGACCCCGAGAGCCCGAGCTCGGATTATGATGGGATATGCAACTGATATGGGTGTACAAGTGACGGAATCGTTTTCTGTTGAAGGTTCTATTTTGGGAAACTCACCCAGGCAGCAAACTGATGATGGTTCGAACCTGAACATCGATCATGGAATTTGCATGTTCCACCGGTAGAGGAACGGTGAACGGTGTTTTCAGGTTCTATGTTAGGCTGCAAGGGAAAGACTGACTCTCTCACACTCTCTCTCTCTCTCTCTCTGTCTCTTCCGTCGATCTTGATCACACAATAGCCATATATGCCTTTTGAAGATCCTGAACAACTCCCATACAAAGGGCCGACCTATCATGAACAATTCGAATAACACCATGCTTTGCGGCTGAGTGTTTCATCGCCCCCCGCGCGTATTTTCCGCGCCTCTTGCCATCATCGTTGGTCAAGAGGACGGAGGAGGCGACCTTTCCCGGTTTGTCTTGTGGAGAAGTGGCCCACCAGCAGAGGTTGAAGAACCCTATAGACTATTCTATATAGTTACCCCTGTAGGGTCCTTTAAGGTCACTTAACCTCTGTAGGCAGCCGGCCGGGTTGGCCCGAATCCAAGCAGAAACCACCTGAAGCTGCTTGGAACAGATCCGTGGAACCCCCCCTTTTGACCCAAACGACTCGTTCCACTCGTACCTGGAGGAGAGAACAAAAATGGATTGAGTTCATGGATCCACTACTTCACCCTAGGGATCCAGTCGTGCCGAACCTCAGAAGGTACGACTGAACCCTCCAAACCTGCCTTTTCTCCAATCACCTTCTGACAAGGTACTTGGATCCCTAGGGTCAAGGAATCTCTATACCTGATTTTATCGTGTACGTGACTGTACGTGTACGTGTACGTGTCCGTGTGTGTGTGGGTCTTGCAGGGTGGGCTAAAGGAGAGGCATCTGACCATGCCCCGCGCTTTCCATTTGTGAAACACGTCGCCGTAACATCCCTTCACTTTGCCGCGGTAAATGATGTCAGGACAAAGCAAAAGGGCCAGCGATGGTTGTCGAAGCCTGCTGGACTCTGCTCAAACAGCTTCAGAGATAGGCCTCAAGTCAAGCTCTCCGAGTTCGGACCCTCCAGTTTATACAGTATACCGTATACCCTATAGAAAATGGGACATGGCCGTAAAAAGTACGACTGCGTGTACCCATTTTTGGAGCGTACGAATTGAGAGACGCCAAGTTCAACTTTGCTTGCTACATCTCACCCCCAAGCAACACTGTTACATTTCAACCCCAAACATCCAATTCAACATCCCACATGGGCGCCCGTCACAACACCGGTCTTCCACACCGGTGTTGTCCTCCGCTCTCACACCGACGTGGGGCGCTGTCCAGCGCTGTCCCGCGCTGTCCGACTTCGCCTCTCCAAATTCGCTGAAGACGTCGCTGACCTTCGCGTCGTCCCAGCTGTCTGGAAAGTTCCTGAGGTGGGCGAGTCACAAGCACCACTGGCACTCCGCAGCCGTGGAACTTTTGGGTAACAAAAAAACAACAACAACCAACGCCCATATGGGGCCCATGAGTAGGAGCACCTCGAAGAACGAATGGGCAGAATGGTGGAAAAAACGATCCAGAGTGGGAACCAGTTTTATGTAAAAACAACAAAGCACCCCGAGACGCAACGAAGAGAGCGGAAAGACGACCCGGATCCCAGTGGTTCCCAAGCCCTGGTTCCTGATATACAGTTCCTGATATGCCTGGGATGCCCTAAGCTAAGAAGAGTGTTCATCTAGGATGATCCATAGATCATACATGAAAAAGTCCAAGGATACGGATATTACCCCTAACCATCCATGTATGGGGTTATAATGGGCTATATATATATATACATTGATCATGTGAACACCATCTTAGAGTTCTTAAAACCACCCCTGGCAATTTCTCGGCAAATACGGCACACATGGAGTGTGGGTTTTTGTGAGTGGGGTGGTCCAAAGGTTGCGTGGTTCATCGGCAGGGTACATCGGCTTCATCGGCAAAGTGCATGTCTTGGGCTATATCCTATAACACCAGTAACAGTGGAGGATGATGAGAAACCGCGCGGAGAAAACGCTGTCGACCGCCAACACAGGAAACATGTACCAAACGGAGATGAGATAGAATCCACCAAATAATCATATATTATGTGTTATATACGTTGATTCAGTTGATTAATAGATGTTTTTTCATCTCCAGTCCTTGGGGTTATTCATCAACGGTCTAGGTCTACGTCAAGTTGTTCCAAGGGATTTTGACATGGATGAAGTCCTTCCTTGGGAGTGCTACCAGGCGTCTTCACATAGAGGTTGGTGTAGCTCTCCGCTGCCTCTGCGTCCCGCTGCTCCCCTGGGCGTGACGAGAGGGCGAAAACGAATCTTGGAGTCTCCGGGTATCAGTTGTACCCATTTCTGAGGTACGAACGCACTCCAAGTAGCTGCAAATTCAGGTCAACAACTGCGCAATATTATACATGTTGGCTAAAGCAAGGAGAATAGCCTGGTAGCGGGTTTGGGGTTTAGGAGAATAGCTTGGCAGGCTTCTCTTTCCCTCCTTCCTCGATCCAAGTGGCTCTTGATAAAGGGCCCCACGAAGACGGTGCTACCTGGAGGAAACTCAGCGTTCAACGCCGCGCGTTCAAACGGTGCGGTAGTGCCAGGTGGCTGGTATACGTGGCAGGATTCCTAAGGATATCTATACCTGGACTCGACCCGGAAGCGGGTACGGTAGAGGTTCGGGTCATGGCCTATTGTCGAAAGTGGGGGGTCTGCCAACCATTGCCTCCAGCACCGTCGTCGCACGATTTGACGGGTTGGGCGGGGCTCAAAATTGGACATGGACAGCCCCTGTTCCTCACTATATCTGTGGAGAGGCTTGGATCGGTGTTCAACATTCAAAGGTTCCAGCCCATCTCATCATTAGACTGTGCCAGTCAAATATGAGACTGCCACTGCTTAGCAAACATAAGCCAGTTCAGTACATAGGCCAGTACCTTATAAGCCTTAGGCCACTGCTTAGCTTCTCAAATGGTCACATAGGCCAGTTCCAGAAACCACCACATTCGAAGCGTGGTCTCCTCTAGAAACTGGGGACAAGCACCGCAACCACCGTGGGAGCCACACGGGATTGCGCTTCAAGACCCAGCCATGGTGGTCACTCCAAGACCCAAACAAGGCTTCTTCCCGGACCTTTCTCCGAACGTGAATCCTTGAGAAGCCTCTTCAGAACCACGACAGCCTATGACCACCCCTTCATCAAGCCTATTTTTGATCCAGCCCCTTCATCGGCGTCAACGTTCCACGTGTCCCTTGCATCCAGCGAGAAAAAAGCTCCGCACCGGTGTGCTCGGGGCGAGCTCGGCGCTCTCCGTTTTCCTCGCCTTCGATCTGTTTGCCGTTGACCTGAGCAATGGCCTCCTTCGCAGCCTCTTCACTTTCATAGTGCACGAAGCCATAGCCTCGCGGCGCGAAAGCGCTACCAGCGCCCTGCACTGGACCCAGTATGCGAGTGGTCGCTGCCAAGTTCTCCTACAGAACTCATGACAAGAACGGAACATCGCCTGTGCTCACATGTTCATGTGGCCCAGAAGTGGTGTGTTGGAGTAAATTGGAATACATCTACATCCCGGATCCCTGTCAAGACTCAGATGTTCAGTCTTCCCAACGTGGTGGTTTGTCTAGGGATTGCTGCAGTCAGCAGTCTTGGGGATTGGAGCCGTTCGAGAACCTGAGGTGTTTTCCTTGCCCAAAGAGTCCAAAGGAGCTGGATCAAGTCCACAGGAGCTGGATCAAGTCCACAGGAGCTGGATCAAGTCCAAAGGAGCTGGATCAAGTCCACAGGAGCTGGATAAAGTCCACAGGAGCTGGATCAAGTCCACAGGAGCTGGATCAAGTCCAAAGGAGCTGGATCAAGTTGCTTCAAGACATGACCGATCAGATGGGACGCGAGACAGAGGAGAGAACAAAGACAGAGAGAGAGGGAGAGAGAGAGAGAGAGAGAGAAGCAGTCAACTGTTGAAATGATTGGTTTAAATAGGCGCTTTTGGGGAATATGAGGTGGAGGCATGTTATTTTCTTCTTCCTAGGGTGAATCAGATCTGATTTCAGTCAGTTTGTTGGAGAGAAGAAATGCATATAGTCTAGTCTAGTTGCTGAGTGCTGGCCAAAGTGATACCATTTGCATCTATTTTGGTGCTCTTCACCCTTTGACCGAAAGGACTTGATCTCTTTTTCAAGTTGCTGCGGTGCCAGGGGCAGAGCCTCAAAGCTCACAACCTCATGTCCGCTGGATTGGGACCCTAGACAAACACCACTAGGACATGACCTTATACCAGGGCCCCCGAACCCAGGGGTGTCCAATTATAGATCCGTATAAGGTTAAGGGGTATCATTAACCACCCAAACAGGGGGCCCTTATAGCTGTAAAAACAAGGGGTATCCATTAACCACCCCAAACAGGGAGCCCTTATAGCTGTAAAAACACATAAAAATCAAGTACGACTGTGTCGTACGAACTGAGACTTCAGGTCCAGGTACATTGTCTTCGGTGTATTTAATAGTCTGGATTTGCTGTCCAGGAGCCGGGGAAAACAAACAGTAAATGCATCTTCAGCAGAAGAGAATTTGCCAGCAGGAAAATCAACACAAAACATCACCCACAAAACCGCTCATATAACTTATATAACCAAAATAAAGATATCACCTGATCCATCAAACCAACGCTGATCCGGCTCCAGGCCCGCACCTCGGGATTTCCCCACGCTGTTGGTCGCGACCTTACAGCTGAGGATGTTCCCGAAAATGCCTCAAACGGACCAACGAACGGTGCGAACGGTGGAGCAGGAACGAAGAAAAGAACGGATTGATCGAGCCAGGTGGCGTGTTTCTTAGGTTTGGAGAGAACAGTGTGAGTATATATAGTTTTCTAGTGTTTCTATGTGTTTTAATGTTTGTTTTGTTTGTTAGATATCATCAGGAGTCCTTGTTAGACATCTCCTACCCCAAATGTTTTGTTGGGCTTTTGATCTTTCTGCTGAAAACCTGGCGGTTTCGCCTGCCTTCTGTGTGAACACGTCAGGCCGCACCGTCACTCAGGCCGTATATCTGTTTCGGTTCGGTGGGACTGGGGTGGGTGGCAGCTCTCTAGATTTCAAGTACCAGCACCTGGATGGATAAGGTTGAGAGCACTTCCAACCAACAAATGTGATCAATGCAACAGTTGGATGATGTTCTTGTGTTCAAAACCCTATAGAAGGAGAACAAGTAAACAAGTAGATCATACAAAACAAACACATGAACTGGCCCTATACTGATTCACCTGTCTTTTCCAAACACCGGGCATGCTTTGAACTGTCACCCTACTTACACCGCCCCCAGCACGCGCAGCCGCACGCGCAGGTGCACGCGCTAGCCGTTCTTGCTTATACGCGGCCCCGGTGCTGAAGGTGTCGTGCAAGGCTTTGGTATCAATCGAAAGGTCCAAGCCTTTCACGAAGACGTTGCTGGCGGTATTCCTGCGCTGCGACGCCGTCTTCAGACGCGAAAACGATCGCCGATCGCAAACGGGACCGTCTTCGGACGTGAGTTGGTGTAGCTCTTGGTCGAGGTCGGGTGACTCGCGTTCTTCACAAGTCCATACATATCGAAGGTGTTTCAGTGTTGTGGATTTAGTCTTTGGGTTCGATTGTTTTGGTGGGTCAAAAGCAAACCTGGGTTGACCGGTCACGGCGTTGACCTGGTGGACTGGTCAGGCGAACACGGTTGAACGACCGATATCCCCATATGGATGCGAGGACTCTTACTGTTACTGTAAGTCTTTTCATGGGACTGGTATGGGTGATTGGTATGGGTGATGTAACCAAATTCCAACCATCCAATCCCCATATGGATGCATTTGAGGTGGACACTGGATGGTTGGAATTGGTTGGATGCCCTTTGAGGGCCGCCGCGGTGAACTGTCAGGTCTCTGCCGGTGTCCAGGCAAAAACCAAGCACTCTTATATACGCGACACACAACTTGTTTGGAACTGGCATTGATTGACCTTACCTTGGGGTGGTTGATTTCTGGGGTCGTACATATGCCAGTCCCGTCTGGGTTTGAGTTGAACTGGGCCCACCAAGCCCAGCCCAATGCCTCCCACAGAGGTCCTATGGTCAGACCCTCACAGCCTTCGCAAGAACCATCAATGGTCAGCATGTTGTGTGGGGGAAAGAGGAGGAAGCGGCCAGCCTCTGCGACCCTCAAAAGGTGTTTTGTTTTTTGTATTTGTTCTTTTTCAAACTGAAAAAGTACATCAACTAATACATCTATCTGGACCCTCCAGTTCGTACCCTAGAAAGTTGACATGACGCTCAAGTATGCAGGTATACTACTAGATATACTTGTACCCATGTTCTGTACCAACAACGTGCGACTCCGTACGCCGTCCGTCCGACGACCCAAGTCAAACCCTCCAGCGCCGTCCGTCCCGGCTCCTCCGTCGTTCGGGATCCCGCTGACTCCACATCACGCGGATGGGTTTGCCTGGGCCGTGCGTGTTGCGCGAGTCAGTCGAACGAAGCCAAGAGGTCACGGCTTCGAAGGTTGCTCCTTTTTCACAGGACTGGAGCAATCTGATTTGTGACCGGCTGAAAAAGGCATCTTTAAACATAATTGCACATGCAACATCAACATCATTCAGATCAGCTTCATTTTGTCATGCAAAAGGTGTTTGTACATGTGTATACTGGTATACTTGCATGTTTACTCTTGTTTCAGGACCTTTGGCGTGCCAAAGTGATGTCAGGTGCCCTGAAGACCAGCAAATGGTCCAAACTCTCCAATGAAAGATTAGCTGAACAAAGTGACACGCCACACCATTCGGCCTCAAATACACTCCCGGATCGATCTAAGAACAATCCTCTAGGTCTCAGCCTCTGTTCTTTTTTCGCTCACAAACTTCAATCCCACCAAAACCGATGAACACCAAACAGAAACAACAAATATACACAAACACACACCAACCAAACGCAACGGTTAAAAAAAACAGTTCAAACATGTTCAAGAAAGGACACCGGTTGCGGGTTTTCTACACAAACCAAAGACGGGAACGAACCCGCAGGGTCGAACATCCCTGAATCCGCCTCTGATGCTCATGTAGTTCAGCGTTTGCAAGGCTCGCTCCGCGTCCTCGGTGGTGCGACGAAAGGGTCACCACTGTTAAACCCAGCAGCTTGAGCTGACAGCTTGAGCTGAGCTGAGCTTCGACCCTGCACCCTGCCTGCCTGGTCTATTCATGGCACATCTTACAGCCCAACGATGAAGAGGAAGACCCCCTCAAGTTCATCCCATGTCCCATGTCCACGACTCATGGGACTGGCAGTCCTTGACCGAGAAACGGCCAGGGGTGGTTGAAACCGGGGTCTTGCTGGGGCGGCAGTCCGAACTGGCAGTCCCATTAGTCGTATCTGGGCCCCAATTGTTTCTCTCCCATGTGGCTTTCAATCACCGGAGACTTATGTGGCTTAGCGCTGGGAGAAAGGGGTCGGAGCGAGCGGAGCTGCCTTCGCCCGGAGAACGTTCTGTCGGTCTCGTTTCATCTCCTCGATCCGAGAACATGTGGACCAGGTACCCAGAGTCGACCGGGTTCCACGTATCTCAGAGTCTATGCGGCTTCGTACCCAGACGGTGCCCAAGTTTTACTAGGCCCTCTAGGTCGTAGCCCAGCATTTTATTTCATAGCCTGTTTCATACCGAACCATCATATTGGTTTGACCCAGACGCTCCAAACAGCCCAACTGGTTCCTCCAGTCCCTCGCGGGTCGACCGAGATTCCAGGACCGGAGGGGCTCGGGGAAGTACATAGTTTGTTGCAGGGTCGAATGTTGCATGTTCGTCTATACAATCAAATCGAGTCCAGGTTTATTCCAAGAGTCCCTATTCATCCCTATTCTAATTCACACTCACATCCTTTTGGCAGTGAAACTAACAAAAGTGTCCTTACTTTCGTGGTTACTGTAAAAAACCATGCTCTTACATCTCTGTACTAGTCTTTCAACCAACTGGATCGCTGAACATGGGCAAAGGTAGGTCGCATTTCTTCTGGGGTCCCAGAACCCTGAACTGCATCTGGGATCATCTGGGATCATCTGGGTATGTATTTTTATATGGCTACCTGGAACCCTGTTTTGACCCCTCTTTTGATTGGAAGTTTGGCCATCTTTTGGGTGGTTGGTGGTCCAAAATAGAGGTCATTCAGGTTCTAGCTATATTATAGATGCTGTGGGTCAAAACCTGGAGCCCCTTGGGCCCGCCCTTTCACTCGTCGATGTCCGACTCTTTCCGGCCCTGTGGCCCTGGTTGGTCTCCGTATTCTGACACGAGACCCATTTGTTCTCATTCGTCCCTGCTTGACACTACGTTACATTCCACACTGTTCCACACTGACACCAACGGTCCCATGAGCCGCGTCTCCGGGCCTCATCAAGTCATGTCCCACCCAGATGCTCCGTGAAACACGCCCGACTGGTCCCTCAAAACGATTTGAGCTCCATATCAGAGTCCAGGAGCGTCTGGGCATCAAGAAAAATACATCAAAATAAGCATGTCCCATCACCGACAGTCTCGTCGTTCATCACTTGTCGAGCATCTTGTACGCTGTAATAGTTCACATAAGCATAGCCCAGGGACCTGTCAAAAGAATTCCATACACACAAGTGAACTCACACCGGATTTACGGTTGGAAACGGGATCAATGGGGATGTCACACAAGTGTCATGTCGTGACAATGTGATTCTCCAGCTGGATTCATCAGTTCATTCCTTGGATGGACATGACCCTAGGAAAGCAGGTACCTGCCAGGTACCTGTACCCACTGAACCCGAGGTACGAACTGATACTCCCGGCACTGGTTTGTGACCCCTGCTGGAAAAGCACACGACCCGAAGCAGGGCCTTTCAAAACACTGGACAAAGGGTTTTCTAAAACGATCCATTCAAAACACATGTACTATCCTCAGTGTTTATATATGTCAAAATACGTCAATGTGATACGATCAAACAAACAAACAAACAAACAAAACAAACAAACAAGCAAGCAAGCAAGCAAACAAAACAACACAATAAACAATAAAATTGAATGACATATGTATCATATGTACGTCCCAAAAAATATGCATTACTGTATTACGAGCAGCTCAGGTCAATATATGTATATATATACATATACACACGGAAATGAATGTGACTCAACACAGTTGAACATTCTCTTGGTGACCGCCCCCCCGCCATGGACTCCCTCCGCCTGCGTGTGGCGCTATCCCGGCAAACACGGCAGGAGGCCACGTTGCCCGCACGACTGAAGGCCTGGCGCGGCTGGACTGGACCGGCGACTGGACCAGGAGTGGGGTCGGTGGCGGAGTCCGTGGCGGGGCGCTTGGAGTATGTTGGACCAAGAGAGGTGGCTAGTGACCTGAACTAGGACCATTCTGGGGTACCCAACTGGGATAGTCTATAAGGTTATGAGGTGGTCCCGGACTGGTGAAGAATCTCCTAGACCTGGTCATGCGTACCGTACTCTAGGTTTCCGACCTGACCCAAACAAAGAAGAGATATGGAGTTGCACCATGTTGTACCCATTTTCCGAGGTACTTTGAGACTCCAGGTATTCCCTATCAAGAGGATCATTTGGAGAAAATACTTCGAAACATGGCTCAATGAAGTCGTTCGGACTAAGTTTTACTGGGTCTGACTGGACTTGTAGCGCTTGTAGGGTGTAGCTGACTGTAGCTTGTAGGGTGAAGTTTGGTCCTTCCAGTTCAAACAGGCAATGGATCTTGGGATGGATCCGGCCTCGTAGAGCAGGGCCTCGGTACAGTCCATGTGCAGGTCCCCAACCTCGGAGCGTCTTGCGCGGATCCGCCGCGGTTTAAGATCTCTCTGCGCAGCATGGGTGTGCCTTTGGATCTGCGTCAAAGCAGATCCATTACATGTTGAGAGGCGTTGTGTTCAAAGAATATTATGCCAATGCATGAGTGAGATGAGAGCCGGTACACGTCAAGTAAAGTTTTTGGCATCAGGAGGTTGATCTGTGACCTCTCTCTCGCGTTGACGGCAGACCTCGCCACAATTGTTGTTCCACTGGCGAGTTTCCGCCCATCTGCAGAAGGTTCTGCGCCACCCTCCCGGCATCAATGATGGGAACTGGTTCCGTCGACCAGCAAAGTACCTCTGAAAATGAGGACCATACTACCCTCCCTCCAACAAACATGGAAGTGGACAACTCCCTGTTGGTGAACGTCGCCTTCCCAGTGGCCATGTTCCACTTCCATGATTGTTTCAGGGAGGGTACTTGTTCTCGGGTGAATGTCTCTTTTGTAAGGTACAGTCGTCGGGTCCAGGTCTTGTTCACACCAGGCTGAAGCGACCTCTTCAAGAGGCCGGTCGAACTGGTTCCGGGCGAACTGGGCTTGGGCTAGGCGCATCCCTCCCATCAGGAACTCAAGGGCACAACGTAAACCGTTCCTATGGGATGGGATGGCCCCTGCCTTTCTTCTCTCTTCGTTTTGCCAATGATTCAATTCGGGCTACTAGGCCAACTAGTAGACCTCATCTGAAGGATTTCTTTAGGCTTCATGACTGGCCTTGACACGAACTCCATGTGTGCAAGGCACTCCCAGATGGAGAGGAAGGCTATGGGTTCCGGGCCATGGATGGAAGGGTCTGGAAGGGTTAGATGTAGGCATGGGCCATGATCCATAGCAGTACATGGTTAGGGTAGGGGTAGAGGTTGTATCCCTTGGACTGGCATGGATGATCCAGGGAGGGAGCAGGGCTGTGGGTCAAAAGGCACGGTTGACCAGTAATCCATTCTGTTCATTTTCCGTGGTCAACTAGGGTTGCCCGAGGTTGACACACAGCCATTTATACTTTTATACCGTACATGGATTGTTAGCGTGATAGAATCCTACCCAATCGCCGGTGCCCATCGAAGGGCTAGACTAATCAGGAAGGGCAGTCACGATTCCAAATCAGCTTGAGCTCTGTTTGTAGAGAAGAAAGATGAAGGCTGGAAAGCGCAAAACAGAAATTGGAAAACGGTTGCTAAGTCATCTTCGTTTCAGAATGGGTACATTTCAACAGAATCACTATTCAATATGGCTTCAACATGCTTTCAACAAACCTGTTTAAGGTTTTCTTAATTAATAGGTACATTGAACAGGGTTTCAAGGTTAGCGAAAATTCTTAAGTTGAAGGTGGGCCAATCCTGGGATTGCATGGGCCATGGGGGTTCAAATGCAGAGAGACACAGTTCGTTGCAACCAGGGCTTGAAGGCGTGTCAGCATGGTCTGGGACGAACAAGGCTCCTTCCAACAGAGGTTGAAGAACCTTATAGACTATCCCACAGGTACCCCAGAATGGTCCTCAAAAAGACCACCATATGCCAAACCTCCAACCGGCCAACGGTCATGTTATGATGGCCAAAGCGCATAGAGGGAGGCGAACTGCAAGCCTCACTGCATCACAGTGGGAGGTGACAAGTGGAGTCCCTGCCCAGCGGGGAATGAAGCTGGACGAACAACAACCTATAAACATGAAACAAACAACACTTAGACTTAAATCCCAAGTCTACCAATCCGCATGACAGGTTAGTTTTTTTTTAAACATATTATATATGGTATATCAGTAAACACACGTCGGGCCCAGTCATAGGTATCTTATGAGGAGAAGGTACGATTGGATCATCTTGTGATCCCTTGGGCTTTCTGCACTCATCCGTCAAAAATGGGTCCACCCAAGAGAGGTGGCCAGTGACCGGGACCAGTTCGGACCCGTCAAACAGGTTCGTACCCTGGCCTGGGAGGACGTCGAACGTGACCGGGTCCTGACCCACCTCTGTTGGACCCAACCAACGTGCCCTCAAACGCAGTTGATTGGAGTGGTTTTTCCGCCTCGATGGAGGACTCAACGGTTGGAAAAGACCGATACCCTGGACGCAATCCGTGTGTGGTATGTAAGCCATCCGTAGGAACATTGATCCTAATACCGACCCCAATGATCTGGAATGATCCCCTATGGAGTGTCTGTGATATACTATGGAGTGCTTGAGGTTGGTAGGGGGGGGAAAACGCACCGTTTTTGGGATGAAGAACCTCCACAGCTAGACCAGCAAAGGTTGAAGAACCCTACTATAGACCGTCTACCAGGTGGACGTCCTACACTGGACCCTCCAGTCCGTCCCTTAGATGTCACAAGACGCAACAAACCGATATACGTGTACCATCTATCCATGTTCCCAGCTACGTGTCCGGGTCAACTCCAGGTACAAATCCATGTGTGATGATGGATTTGAAGGCTCCAGGTATGGTGATGACTCAGTCAACCGTCAACCTCTCCGACCTCTATAGCCACCTAGCCACTGCTCGGGGGTTCAGCCCCCCCCGGCGCTTCAGCGGGTGCGGCGCTCGCAGGCTTCGCTGCCGCCACGTCCGCCATCGCGGGGGCCCTGCCGGAGCTCGCAGGAGTCTTCCGGACCGTGTGTCATGCTCCATGTGTAGCCAGGTGACCCCGAATCGGGAACGAACCACCAGTATATTCCCTAGGGCTCCTGGCCCATACCCTCAGGTTCGGTGGTTAGACCCCCTGGCACCCACCCCAACCACCTTCTCAGGAGGTGGGACAGGAGCCCTAGGGAATATAATGAAATCATATAACTCATAAAACCTATGATCTTCGAATCATGCAACATGTACGCCTTTTGATTCTGGTTTTAAAGATGAAAAGGTATAATGTGTTGATATGTGTTGCACAGTTGGAAGATCTATAACTTAAAGATCCCTCAAACCACACCATCGGTAAATACTCCAGTCCCAAACAGGTCGTGTCTGGTGTAGTTTTAAAACATATACAACTTCTACTAGCTTCTAGCTGCAGCTGATCTTTTTCGAATCCCATCCAGTGACCTTCAAACCAGGCCCAAATACGTGACCTCAACATGGGATATCAAGTTAGGTCACGAACTGAAGGTCCATGGAGTCTCAGTAAGTATATACGTCTGAACATGAGGACATGTACCTGCATATAGTCATGTGTCATTTTCTAAGGTACTTGAGGTCGGGTCCAGATCCATCCAATGTCCTTCGAGCGAAGACGTTACCGTGACCCAGTATACCTTCTAGAATGAGATAGACAAAGAACCCAACCGACACAAGGAAGCACACCCAGTTCTTCATGGTGGAGAACCATAGGGAACCGTTTTCGTACAGAACCGACCCGGTTCGATACGAAAACGGACCCGACGTTTTGGCACCTATACGCGTCTCAGTGTCGAACACATCACCTTCTGACAAAGTACTTGGATCCCTACCTGGAAACCCAAACAACCAGAAACAAATGGTTGTTGTGAACTCCTTTACATAGTAAATGGCTGTTTGGGGAAACATCCATTTGTTTCTGGTTGGGACTGGTTTCCCAGGTAGGGATAGGGAGACCAAACCGCCGGCCTTCTGACTCCCTGGCTTCGGTGGAAGACTGGTACCTCCAGTCGACGAGTCTTCCGCGAGAGTTCGAGGGGGAGACCAGTACTGAACCTACACATGCCATGTTGTTCTTTCTTGACCAAGGCCAGCTTTCTCGAAGTAGTGCCAAAAGCGTGGCGCCAAGCTGGCTTGATGGACC
Source organism: Durusdinium trenchii (assembly GCA_963970005.1). Lineage (NCBI taxonomy): Eukaryota > Dinophyceae > Suessiales > Symbiodiniaceae > Durusdinium > Durusdinium trenchii. The sequence goes on from CAXAMN010008890.1 coordinate 904,831, forward strand.
CTGGGCCATGTCCATCAGAGCCATGTCCATCCAATCCCGTCTACCCCATCCAATCTCGTCTTCCCCCTCCCACCTTCGGGCTCGATCAGATCGAGCCAAATGGATCAGATCGATCGGATTGTTCTACGCAGATCGAGCCAAACACGGCGCAGAACGGGCGAGTTCGGTCCACCCGGCGCCGGTGGAGAAGCTGCGAGTGAACAGCTTGGAGGTACGAAGTGAGACTCCAAGCTAATAGAAACAATGTATACCAGCACCACCCAGTTCGGGTGGTTTATATTGGTTTGTAGAACCCCACTGAAGATGTATTTTCCATCTAATTACTAATAACCACCCAAACTGGGTGGTGCTGGTTCATGTATTCTTTGAGAGCTTTCTATCTGGGTGAGATTGATGTAGCTATAGGAGGAATATGGAGGGATGAGAACTTCACCCGTCAGGGAAAATGGCATTCTCTTTGTGGGGATGACACACTTCGGGTTACAACAAGAGCCCTCCAGCACACGATTGGAGGACCAATCCAGTGTACCAAAAACCACCAGCTCAATGCTCAGCTGCAAGTGTCTGAAAGCACGGTCAGTTGCAAGCAGCTGACCACGGTAGTTTGAAGTACTAGTAAAGCTGACCTGGACCCTTCTTTCGGGGTGTCCTGGCTCGAGGTCCCTGATTGTGGTGTAGGGGCTTCCAGCCAGGTGACCCCTTTGAAGGTGCTGGTACTTGTGGTTTGTTGATGTAAAGAAACTCGTGGACATGATGATCCAACTCAAGAATTGGGATCGGGGGCGGGGCCCTTCAACAATTTGCCGCTCAAAAGGGGTCCCTCTGTCCCCAGCTCTAGAAGCTGTTAGGAGAGTCAATATCTTCCTAGAATTAAATTAAAGATCAAAAGGTTCAGCTGAACCTCCTGAGTATATTATATAAGTTAATAATACAAATTGCCAATTGTTCAGATTAAACTTCTAATTCACAATTCAGGTTTCTATTAATTCTATTCAATGGTTTTTAATCCCAATAGGGGGCTATCAAGATCCTATGCTTTCAGCAGCTCTTGTGCTCTGCTGACCGCTTGATGAGGAAGATGATGATTGGCTTACGGCCCTGCGGGAATCCGGACAAAAATTAGAACCTCTTCCACGAAACGGGATTCACCCATGCGGAAAAAGACACACCAATTCGAGTCTCGATCCGAACAAATACATAAAACAAACAGGCTGCTTGTGTGGAAAAGGATGCCACACGGCTTGTAGATCCTTGGTATGATCCAGTGAAATTCTTTGTACCCAAACGCTCCAAACAGCCCTTGGTCGCCTTGGTCGCTCAAAACGGATGTTTCTTGGACCAACCCGTGACCCACGTCCGCTTGAACGGACGTGTTCACCCCTCCAGTCCCCTGGAACGGAGCGTCATGCGTCAGCCTTTTGGAAGTGATGAAACATGGAGCACGTTGAATATGGCGGGCATGAAACACCCATCTGATATCTGGAGTTTCTCACCCAAAACGTATCTCTGAAGATGAGGACAAGCACCTTTTTCTATAGGGTCATGTTCCATGTTCTAAGGTATGAACTGGAGGTTGCAAGTAGACCCATATCTATGAATGAGCATGTTGATTATTAATTACAATTCTTATAACTATATATTAAACATTATTTAATTACTCTTCTTTATATTTGTATTTTTCACACTATTGTCACTTATATGTAAAGTTCGAGGGAACCTGCCTGCCGAAAGCTCAAGCGGTTTTGGCTTGACTGGATCCTCCCAAAGTGTCCCAAATCATCTCCCCGCAAGCTCCAGACCCTGACAAAAACAGCGTCTGCCTGCCTGGTGTGGCACCGTTTTGATATTTCCCCGCTTGGCCTGGTTGTTCAGCTTGGATTTGCTGGTGATTCACCGGGAACACATGGGAAAACAACACAGGCCTGGCGCCTCTTCCCCACATGGGGATTCACCCTGGCTCTGGGATTCTGCCCAGTGCATCCCACTATATATAAGGAACCAGGGATTCGTTCGATCTATGGTTTTAGTCGAACTGGAACCATTGGGACTCCCAGCTATACGTAGTGGTTTGCCTGGATGCCCTGGGCTAGTCAAAAAGCGATCGTCCTTCGAGGCGGACGGATCTCGGTTCCGGCCGATCTCGCCGATCTCGCGACGGGCGGAGTCAGGAGTCGCTGGCGTCTCTCTGACGACTCACCCTCCAAACCTACAGAACAGTGTCTGTCCCACATCACCTTCTTAGAAGGTATGTGGATCCGGGATAGAATGAACACAGGCGCTGCTTGGGTCATTCGGATTGATTTCATGGTCTGGTGTCTTAGGGGCCGGTGCTATCCACTTCGGGTTGGCAGGGAGAGTGTACTACCGAGTGAAACCCTGCGGGATAGATAAATCAAATCAAGAACCTCAAACTTCGGTCACATGGAGTTGGGTGGTGCTTAGTCCCATCTAGTGACTGGAGGTGACAGGCACACCCCGACTTCCTCCCTTCGGAACCGGCATCCCCTCTTGTGACTCCTGGTCAGAGCGTGTCGCCAGATTTAGCTTAATCTGTAGCATCGACACTGAGCTGCGTCGACGCACCTTCCCAAAACGGTGCATTGCCCTACACCTGGTGGCTCACCTCGTCCGAAGGCCCCCTCTCCACATCCACCCCAAGCACTGAACCGAAACAAATGCTTTGTCCACCAGGACCTTCAGTACGTAACCTCTTCTTTTCGTCTCTGTTTGTGACCTCATTAAGGACGATTCGTGACCTCATTCGATCTCAAGTTCGGTCAACCGTTAAACCTCCAATAAGCACCCTTTGTGACTGCTGGTATATCATGGTATATCGTATACCCCCCCCAAAAAAAAAAAACGACATTGAGAAATCTGACACCCATAAGATGAACACTCCCTGGAACGTGGATGGCCTGGCTTTTGGGAAGATTCTCTTCCTCTGCAGACGGGTGTGGGGAAACCACTTCCATGTTGAGTCAGAGTGTACCTGGACCCGACTTCAGGTTGTACATAGAGAAAATGGGAAGCTGGGCGTGGCTTGACCTCAATGGAGTGAATGAGTTCGAGTTCTGGGTGGTGGTTTCAGATGTTATTAACCCTAGGGCTCCTGGCCCATCTCCTCAGGTTCGGTGGGCACAGCTACCCCTAAACCATCCACCTCAAGCACGTTGGAAAGAGAAGTAGCTGGAACCCCTAGGGCAAATACTTGCTTTTTGTATGTGTCATGTCCTACCTTCTAGGGTACTTTGGACCCAAAAAAATGCATCGGCGTGAAGTGGTCCAGGTGTTTTGAACCCCTCCCCGCCGGTGCCTTTGCTGGCACCTTTGGAACGCCAGCCTGACACCGACTGGACATGGAATCGGCAAGATGTTTCTGAAGGATAAGGATGGCAGCCGATGGCCATGGGAACTTGATGGAACCGATGGCCAGCCAGATCATCTACTCCATTCACATGTTTTAGACTCTTGATGAACAACTCCACAAAACATGCGTGATTGAAAAGCCTCTTCATACGGGGGACGCAATATAGTCCAGAGTCTACATACTATATCAAATGTTGCACGGTGCATAAAATAGATGTTGTATAATCATGGAGTAGATATAGATACTGTAATACCAGCACCCGACTCTACAGGTCACCACTTGCGACGTTTAAGTCTGCAAAGGCCACCAAAGGAGACCTAGTTTAGTCAGGTGCTGGGATAGATATATAATATCTATTAAATCATCTATTAAACCAATCCAAATAAACAAGACATGAACAGCTTGTTATATGGTTTTATTTGCGTAATTTTGTCCATCTTAGATCTACTCCAGGATGATTACTATACAACATGTCCCATCGGTATCGATATGTCTCGATTCGTTGCTCTCCGTCTCTGCGTATCTCCATATGCGTCACGAGAAGGAGTGTCCAATCTCCGTCTCAGGAGTCCCAGAAGAAATGGGTATCGCCTCCGTGAAGACTCCAAATTTGGGCACCAGGAGTCACAAAGGGGTGGCGTTTAGTCCCATCCAGTGAATGGACACCCCTAACCTCCAATAAGCACCCCTTTGTGACTGCTGGTATATCATGGTATATCGCAAAAAAACAACAACGACAAATCTGACACCCATGAGATGAACACTCCCTGGAACGTGGATGGCCTGGCTTTTGGGAAGATTCTCTTCCTCTGCAGACGGGTGTGGGGAAACCACTTCCATGTTGAGTCAGAGTGTACCTGGACCCGACTTCAGGTTGTACATAGAGAAAATGGGAAGCTGGGCGTGGCTTGACCTCAATGGAGTGAATGAGTTCGAGTTCTGGGTGGTGGTTTCAGATGTTATTAACCCTAGGGTTCCTGGCCCATCTCCTCAGGTTCGGTGGGCACAGCTACCCCTAAACCATCCACCTCAAGCACGTTGGAAAGAGAAGTAGCTGGAACCCCTAGGGCAAATACCTGCTTTTTGTATGTGTCATGTCCTACCTTCTAGGGTACTTTGGACCCAAAAAAGTGCATCGGCGTGAAGTGGTCCAGGTGTTTTGAACCCCTCCCCGCCGGTGCCTTTGCTGGCACCTTTGGAACGCCAGCCTGACACCGACTGGACATGGAATCGGCAAGATGTTTCTGAAGGATAAGGATGGCAGCCGATGGCCATGGGCATTTGATGGAACCGATGGCCAGCCAGATCATCTACTCCATTCACATGTTTTAGACTCTTGATGAACAACTCCACAAAACATGCGTGATTGAAAAACCTCTTCATACGGGGGATGCAATATAGTCCAGAGTCTACATACTATATAAAATGTTGCACGGTGCATAAAATAGATGTTGTATAATCATGGAGTAGATATAGATACTGTAATACCAGCACCCGACTCTACAGGTCACCACTTGCGACTTTTAAGTCTGCAAAGGCCACCAAAGGAGACCTAGTTTAGTCAGGTGCTGGGATAGATATATAATATCTATTAAATCATCTATTCAACCAATCCAAAAAAACAAGACATGAACAGCTTGTTATATGGTTTTATTTGTGTAACTTTGTCCATCTTAGATCTACTCCGGGATGATTACTATACAACATGTCCCATCGGTATCGATATGTCTCGATTCGTTGCTCTCCGTCTCTGCGTATCTCCATATGCGTCACGAGAAGGAGTGTCCAATCTCCGTCTCAGGAGTCCCAGAAGAAATGGGTATCGCCTCCGTGAAGACTCCAAATTTGGGCACCAGGAGTCACAAAGGGGTGGCGTTTAGTCCCATCCAGTGAATGGACACCCCTAACCTCCAATAAGCACCCCTTTGTGACTGCCGGTATATCATGGTATATCGTATACCCCCCGAAAAAAAAACAAAAACACACACACACACACACTTCGACATTGGTTTTCAGTTAGCTCAATTGCCAGGTCAAAGGAAGGTGGTAGAACCGAAAGGTGGAAAGTCCGAAGAGTTGTAGGTGTTTGAACAAATGGTTCTTGCAAGCTGCAGAACGAAACGGTCTCAAAAACGCGCGGCTCAGCTGCAAGAACGCAATGGAAAGGTTTGGGGGTGGTAGCATGAAGAACCATGAAAGCAAACAAGGTCAATTGGACAGCTTGTTCAACCGTTGAAGCAGGTACACATCCATGGCCAGTGGATGCTTCCCTCTCTGATGCACAGCTTCGTTGGACAGAGTAGCATCAGAGAGCTCTGTTCCCCTGCATGCAGAAACCCTTCGAAACAGGGCTTGACACACACACACGACATTGAGAAATCTCCCTGGAACGTGGATGGCCTGGCTTTTGGGAAGATTCTCTTCCTCTGCAGACGGGGGTGGGGAAACCACTTCCATGTTGAGTCAGAGTGTACCTGGACACGACTTCAGGTCGTACATAGAGAAAATGGGAAGCTGGGCGTGGTTTGACCTCAATGGAGTGAATGAGTTCGAGTTCTGGGTGGTGGTTTCAGATGTTATTAACCCTAGGGCTCCTGGCCCATCTCCTCAGGTTCGGTGGGCACAGCTACCCCTAAACCATCCACCTCAAGCACGTTGGAAAGAGAAGTAGCTGGAACCCCTTATGTATGTGTCATGTCCTACCTTCTAGGGTACTTTGGACCCAAAAAAGTGCATCGGCGTGAAGTGGTCCAGGTGTTTTGAACCCTTCCCCGCCGGTGCCTTTGCTGGCGCCTTTGGAACGCCAGCCTGACACCGACTGGACATGGAATCGGCAAGGTGTTTCTGAAGGATAAGGATGGCAGCCGATGGCCATGGGAATCACATGTTTTAGACTCTTGATGAACAACTCCACAAAACATGCGTGATTGAAAAGCCTCTTCATACGGGGGATGCAATATAGTCCAGAGTCTACATACTATATAAAATGTTGCACGGTGCAAATTAATGATGGTTATTGTGTTATTTTATGTATACTTCGACTGCCATCGTGCCAAAAACAAGGTCATGCCCGCTGCAACGGCCCCGCGCGATTTGCGTGTTCTCACATGCATCTTCCACTCGTTTTTCACAACCCTCTGGCACTTTATTATGGCGATGCCTCTTTTAGCTCAATGTCAGTTTGTATGTGTTTTTACACCACAAAACGCCTCTCAAATCGTAACTCCATTGTGAAATGACAGTTCGTTCGGGGACCCGGAAGTTAAAAAAAGAGAGCTCGAAGTTATGCGGGTGTGGTTTTTACGCGTTTTTGTTGTGTTTTTTCTTAGATTTTGTCAAGTTTTGAAAGAGTTTCCACGGTTGCGGTCTAGATATGTTCTTGTGCTCCTGTTTCCCAAACAAAACCAACTTTTCTTTTTCTAAAACAACTCTGGATCTGACTCTACCCTTCCTTGCCCATAAGCATTCTCATTGTTTCAAAGGTAGCACTTTTGGGCTTCTCCCTCCACATTCTTTATGAAATGGGCTTCTCCCTCCACATTCTTTATGAAATGGAGAGAAGATCATTATCTTGAAACACAATGTGCCCACCAGGCCCAAAAGAAGTTGAGAAACTTGCTTAGTAGTACTGGACCTGGATGACTGATTGGAATTGGGCTTTGCATGGCCTTCTTGACGCCGATACCCATAATAAGCCTCATCCTCATTCTCAGGATCATAGGGAACCATTCTGCGAGCATTGGGAGTTCACATTCTATCCCACAAGTTCGATTGGACCAATCCTGCTCGTCTCCACTGCTCTCACCCAATGGCTCTTCAGGTCTATGCTCCATATCCCCCTCTACGACGAAATCTTCCAAAGAACCTTATGAAGCCCATGGAACAATCCAGCCATAGATACACTAAGGGTCTGAATTGGCTGTGTGGCCACTACTCATTCCCCAGCTCATGAAGAACCTTCTCTTCACCCCAACCTTCTTGCCCACACATACACATACATGAAGTCAGGTTGTACCAAACCTGGCATGCTCAGCATGCTCCCAATGTTCACCCAACATTGCCAAGGACATTCTTTCTCGCGACGCCACCCAAGCTCAAAACCTCATTGGACCTCACCAACACCCACCCAAAAGTAAACCAATAAATTGTGCAAAAAATATGCGCTACCAATAGCATGAAACATGAGGACCAACCAATGTTGTACCCAAATGGTTCTGATCTTCCATTGGGCCACCTAATCATGCACACAAACCCATTTGCACCAGGCATTCCATGGACCCCATCCCCATCATTGATTGCCCAGCAAGTTTCCCTCTCACATGGTGCCCATGTGCTCTTGGAGGCCAAACAAACCCAATCGAAGCACCATCCATATTGCGCTGCTGTCTGGGGCATTTGCTCAATGGCTTGTATTGCAATACAATTTGCTCAAAGTCAGGGTTCCAATCTCTCATGCCCAGGTGTTGCGTCTATGCAGCCGCCTTTGGTCCCAAATGAAATTGCATACATGCCACAATGCCAGCTGTTTGATGCACCCAATGCTTCATCTCACCTCATCTCATCTCATCTCATTTCATCCACATTGGAAGTTCCATTTTCCTATGCTCTCTAGCTATATGCCCATCTCTCTCTCTCTCTCTCTCTTCTCTCTCTCTCCCTTTCATTGGATATCTTAGGCCATCAAATCAAGACACTCTTCCACACTCCACCATTGAGACCATACAGTATAGGGTATCCACCCTCACCGCATAGAGCCTGAATCCCCCATTCCTTCTCCATGTTCTGATATGCAATGATCCAATTGGCATGGCTCTGATCTGTCAGATCTCTCATCAAGCTTTTGCAAAAATACTAGCTGCTAGCTCTCATGATTCCCACGCAGAAGTCCATCAACCATCATCTATCAGCAAGTTCAGGACATCACATCATACATCATCAGATCATCACCTCTATGAGGGGATCTTGTCTCCAAGACCTCTAATCTCAATGTCCTCCCCGGGGGGGGGGGCGAAAAAAAACTAGACGACGAGTGGCCCGAGAGCATGTTTCATCACGTGTGAAGTTACAGTTGGTGACCAGAAGTTAGAATATGAAATCAATGAAAAACATGAATTAGGTTCTAATTCATTGAGGCAGACCTGGGTAAAATAGCACAAAGAATACAATGCAGTTAGAATATGGTGAAGCAACCATTGAATCAACACCACAGAAGACCATAGAGCAAAAACAACTGGCGGTTTTCCTAGCAACACCTTACTGTAGCAAGATTAGGTTGGAGGCCATCGCTAGTAGGTTGCAGGCTATTGCAAGTAGGTTGCAGGCCATGGCTATTAGGTTGGAGGCCATTGCTATGGGGTTAAAGGCCATCGCTAGTAGGTTGAAGCCATCGCTATTGGGTCGGAGGCCATCGCTCTTAAGTTGGAGGCCATTGCACGATCTCCGCAGAGGGTGCCATTTTCGGTTGACGCTGTTCGTCCGACCCTCCGCCTTTAAGAGAGAATTTATAAAGTGGGGAAATGTTTTTCATTAGGACAACTCCCGTGCAAGTTTACCACTAGTCACACTTGCGTGCTCATTAGGACATCTCCCGTGCAAGTTGTACTTTTGCACGTGGATACTTGCCGTGGAATGCTTTCACTCTTCCACTTACACTGGGATACGTACAGACGTGATAGACGTGTCAGTGTTCAAGTGTAAGTGTGGAAACGTAAGTGTTCAAGTGTACGCGGAGAAATGTCAGTGTTCAAGCGCAAGTGTGGAAGTGTCAGTGTGTAAGTGTAAGTGTAGAAGTGTCAGTGTTCAAGAGATTTTCCGGAAGAACCCTTTGCAATGCTTTCGGGAAAAAAATGATCGTGGAATTGGACAACCAGTTTTCATTTTTTGCAGTGCAGGGGGAGAAGGGGCCGAACGAGCAGCCGACTCTGTAACGCTGCGACGCTGTTCCAGGGGGTGCGACGCTGCCACGCTGCGACGCTGCAAATAGGAACACTATAACGCTGCGCCGCTTTGACGCTCCGACGCTGCACACGAGCGCTGACGCTGCCGACGCTGGACAATGAACCATGAGTTGGTTCATGGTGCTTTTGCTCCACGCAACATGCTAGGCTACTGTACCTCCACATTCAACTGTGGTAGAATTGCCAGATGTGCAACATGCAATGCGCCACATCGTCACTGACATGTTTTATCCGTGGCAGGTCAAGTCGATTCTGCTTGAGGAACTGGCACTGCGCCGCACAGGTGACCTTTGGTTGCCGAGCTGCTACCACCATCTGCCGGACTGGTCTTTACACCGCTTTCTATAGGACACTATCTTACCCTCGGTCAGTCCTGATGGTCGTCTGGAGGAACCATGTGCGCGACGACCACACCTTCGTCGAACTGAGTCCATTCTAGCGGATCATCCATCTGCTTGCTGAGTTCCTCATGAGCTGTGAAATCATTGGTCTGGGCTAAGAACTGAACGACCTGGTTGGGAGCACCTTCCTTCACCAAGACTTGCAAGAATGTTGCAAGAAGGGCCATGTCTCGGGCTGTTAGAACCAGACTGGCGGTGTCCCACCTTTGATGCGCTGTCCCCATGCCATGGTAGATTTTCAGGGCCCAAACATTGTTCCTGGCCAGGATGTGAGCGCTCCTCAAACTAGAGCAGCTTTGCGAATAGTAACTTGCATGGCCAATTTCGTCGGCTAACAGTTTGTGGTGCCTTGTCATGTACTCCGTTCCCGACAAGGCTGCAGTTTTGGCACACAATATGTCCATTGCGGCCGTCGTCATGTCGTTGTTGTGGTGGGAGCCTGTCAAAACGAAATTCACTGCGACGAAGATGGCATGCTTGCAGAATCGTTTCTCTTTCGTTCATATCTGCTCTCTTTCGTTCGAGTCTCCTCTCTTTCGTTCGAGTCTCCTCTCTTTCGTTAGGGCCCTCTTCTCTTAGTTCCGGTCTCCTCCCTTTCGTTCCAGTCTCCTTCTTTCGTTCCAGTCTCCTTTCATTCGAGTCTCCTCTCTTTCGTTCAAGTCTCCTCTCTTCTTCAAGTCTCCTCTCTTTCGTTCCAGTCTGCTCTCTTTCGTTCGAGTCTTTCGTTCAAGTTTCCTCTCTTTCTTTCGAGTCTCCTCTCTCTCGTTCGAGTCTCGTCTCTTTCGTTCGAGTTTTCTCTCTTTTGTTCGAGTCTCCTGTCTTTCGTTCGAGTCTCCTCTCTTTTGTTCGAGTCTGCTGTCTTTCGTTCGAGGCTTCTCGGCTTCTCGGCTTGTCGGCGCTTCTCGACGCTTCTCGGCTTCTCGGCTTCTCTCGGCTTCTCGCGGCTTGTCGGCGCTTCTCGACGCTTCTCGGCTTCTCGGCTTCTCGGTGCTTCTCGGCTCTTCTCGGCTTCCCCTTGTTCGCGTGGGCCCCCTTTACCCCTGCATTGTTTTTTGGCGCCCCGCCCCCCCCCGGGAGAAGCCCGGGCCCAGGCCCAGTTGCTGGAGATTGAGGACTCATTGAGCTTGGAGGTCTTGGAGACCAGATCCCCCTCATAGAGGTGATGACCTGATGATGTATGATGTGATGTCGTGGATTTGTTGATGGATGATGGTTGATGGACTTCTGCGGGGGAATCATGAGCTGAGAGCTAATATTGTTGAAAAAGCTTGATGAGAGATCTGACAGATTACAAGTCGACATTTTTGCTAGACACATTCTTCAAAACAACTAACATTTTCAAACAACGCGGAAAACCAAACAAACGCGTAAAAACCACACCCGTATAACTTCGTTTTCTGTAAAAAACGGATATTTAATCGTTTCTCTTTTTCATGAAACATTAACACACTTCCACTCCTTCAGGCGTGCCACTCCTTTTCAGGCGTTCCACTCCTTCTGTGCCATCTGACCCAACTTCTGCACTTGGTGCTTAGACGGTGTATTACAGCGCCACACAAAGCAATACATATATTCTTGGATCTGTCTCGCTTGTGCGAGAAAAGCGTGTGCTTGCTGGAGCCCCACCTGCAGCTGTCTGGCGTTGCGCTGCGAAGCTGCCAGCTGCTCGAGGTTGTAAGCCGAGCTTTCCTCAAACTGGGCCTTCTCCGCGGCATGTTGCCTTTCAGTCTCCTGCTCCTCAGCACCATGTCGCGTCTCCATCATCTGCATCTCAGCGGCATGGCGCCTCTCAGCAGCTTGGAGGTGTTCTTGCCACCTGGTATCATCAGCCTCCTGGCGTGCTGCCGCCTGCTGCTGCTGATCGGCCAGGTGCTGGAGGTGTCGCTGTCGCCTGCGTTCACGGGCAGGGTTCTGCCTGTTGGAATGGCTGCGACCGCTCCCTCCAGCCGACCCAGGACCCTGCCAGGGGCACCACCTGTAGCGATGTGCATTCAACCCGCCATTGGATCGTTTGGATGCCAACTCTTCGGGATAAGCTTTTGAGGGATGACCATTTGCGGTCAATACATTGGGTGCCATGCGTTTTCCCACCAGGCGCTTTGCGCGTAAACTCCATCTTCACATGCTTCACTTGGAAGCATTTGCGCTTCAAAACTTTGGCATGGCTGGCCCAAGACTTGTTTCCGTCGGCGTAGATGCGACTCTTCGGACAACTATACCGACTACCTGCATATTTAATATAGAAAACATACCTTCAATAATTCATATGATTATATGTTTAAGTATCGAAGTCAAATGATGTAAGTATCGGAAGTTTTATATATAGCGCTACTTAATCATCATCTTGCACGCTCTCTGTTGAAAGCAAAATGCTGCAAACACTTAACCAAAATCCCGGGCACCACTGGGCCACTCCAAAAGCATGCACAGATGGACACAGCAGCGCGCAAAGAGGGTTCCAGGATGCGTGTACGGTGCAAGAATCGATGCCACTGATCCTGAAGAACTACTATGGATCTTCTCAGTCCGTCAAAATCATGCACACTAGTCATGATAGCTTGTACAGACTCTAGCCCCACATCATACGTGATGTTCTGCCTCAAGGCTGAACATTGCGCAGACATCACTTCATGCAAGTGATCCAAGTACGCACATCATCTTGAAGCCATGATGACAACACAGGAGGCAACGACTGGCGTGCCAGCCGCAAGAGAATCAACAAAGTCAAGGCGAGCACAGCTTCCTCCATCTTGAGAACTAAACAACGTGGCTTCAAAAACTATTTGGTGCAAGCGCTTCAAAACAAGGTTTGGATAGGCCATCAACTGCGTGGTACATAACGGGGCGCATTCATTTTTTAAATTAAGGGTTCAGACCTTGCTTAACGGGTTCAGACCTTGCTTAACCACCAATGGGAATATCAACTTGCTTTGCAAGTGCAAGCGAACGTTAACAGACCCCACCCCATCCCCACCCCACCCCATCCCCAACGTAGTATCAACTTGGTTAATGGTGAAAACGTTGAAATTCTCCGGGGTCGTTAGGGGGGGCGTGAGCAAAAACAAACATGGATGCTCTTCCTTGGAACTGCGATCCCGGCACCAAGGACCGGGGCGCTCCGGGCATCTGCCGGTCGAACTCCCAGGGCTCCTTGTCTCCTTCAGCAACCCTAAAGTCGAAGCTGTTCAGAGATTCACCGTGCTTCACCTGTTCTTCTCTTTGAGTGATGCTTCAAAACGACACCATGCTTGTGGCTCAAAAACCAGGAGACCCCTGTAGTTGACCGCCGATTTTATAGATAGAATTGACCACCAAGCAGGTCCTACTTTGGTTTGGGATTCAAATTCCGGTCGGGGATGATAATCCTACCAAACAAACTTCCACTCTCCCATTCTTTCACTGAGGCGTACCGCTTTGCCTGCGCTGCCGCTGTGGCGGGTGCAGGCGAAGCTTCACCCGATGGAAGCGTGGAAGCCTGCGCCGAGCCAATGTGATTGATCAAAGACTCCAAGGGACATGGATGTGCTGTCCAGGAACTTTGAAACATATTCATTCTCCAGGTCTGCAGGTCGGGGGAATTACCCAGGAACCGAGACAATCAACTATATATATATATGTATATATTTGATTACAATATACATCATTATACATATAAATACTACGTAGGACGGGAACATGAAGGAAAACCAGGACGGGACATGAAGGAACTTTGGAATGAGTACAGATGGATGCCCCAACGGAACCTCCAAGACCAGGTTCACGAGAGGACTGGCGAGTCAAGCAGCGGGGACTTTTCTTCCCAAAAAACTACAGTAAAAATTATACAATCCTCGGCGTGTTTTTTCCATCCAAGGGCATGGTTCATAATATGTTTTGATAGGGATCCACGTCGCCACCCTCGGCACCAGGTGATGTGTTCGACTCTTAAGAATGTAGGCGCCAGGAGGGTCCAATCACCTTCTCAAAGGGTATGTGGATCCGGATTCCACAAGAGTCGTCCATCTTCGCTCCTGAGAGGCGGAAACGGGTCATCCGAAGCCATGCCATCCAGGCCATCCATGATTTCAGGGAGCTCGTTGCTTCGCTACGATGGGTTTTCATGATCGTTTCATCCCGATTTTTTCGATCGATTTCCCGGCCTCCGTCGGAGCTTCCGTGATCGCGTGGTCTGCGGTGATCGCGCTCGGCGTGCTTTCGGTGATCGCCTGCGAGGGTCGGCGAAAAGTCTTTGCAAAAAGATGAACGAGGTGGCGACCATGAACCAACACTTCCAACCCTAGTAATCCAGTCGTACCTTTTCTCAAAAGGTACTTAGTACTTGGACCCTCCAAACCTACATACAAGTGTCGAACACATCACTTTCTGAGAAGATAATTGCTTGGATCTCTAGGGCAAAAGCCCACCCATTTGGATCAATATTGTCAATTGTAGGGAGGAAGGTCCCCAAAAAAGGATCCGAAAGATACTGACGGCCAGAACTTTCCTCAAAATGGTAGGCATTTCAAGCACGTCCACCGTTCTTGTGCAGCTTCATCTTTTTTGAACATCAGCTCATTGTTCTTCAACGACCGGCAAGGATGGACCTCTAATGAAGCCAGCAACCTGTGTACTGTCGTGTCTGCAATTTCTGGCGTCTGGCTGGACCCGATATAATTACCCTAGACTTCCAAGACCATTAAACAAATAGTTGACCTGCTGTTTGTAGAGTAAAATCCTTAGTTGATTCGCCTATGACACTCCTCCTTAGCACTTCTCGCAAGCTTCGCCTCGTCCACGGGCTTCAGTGCACTGGCTTCAGCTGGTCTGGGCTCACCTGAGTGGAAAAGAAACCACTCACTCCCAATACTGGGGTGACTCGCAGGCATTCCAACCCCATCTGGAAGAAAGAACATTGACCACCGCCCATTGGCTGGGGGAGACCTAAGATGCACACCCAAATGGTTGCTCCAATGTGGCACCAGCTTGAGATCCAGAAAAATAGGAAGTGGCGATAAGTGGCGTATTGACCGGGCGTTCCATCCAGAACTGCTTCCCTCTATCGGTATACCCCCACAATGTTGATGTGCCGCCCAAGCACCAACCGTGGTCGATGTCGGTGGTGCATCCAGATCCAGAGCGGAGACCTCAAAGATGTGAAGAGCCGATAAAAGATGGAGGATTGGTCCCTCATATCAAGATTGACTATGATAAAAAATAGGTATCCTCAAAGATCAAAGATATATATATATATAATATACTATATCAAAGTAATGGGATTCTATGGGATTCTATGCGACTGCCCAGGCGCGACCCCGGACCCGAACCCTCTGGAGGGATTGGTCCCGAATCCTCTGGAGGGGTCTGGGTTGGTTGGTTTGGTTGGTTTGGTTTAAGGTTTTGAGGGACCAGTCAGCCTGTTTGGAGCGTCTGGGTGGAACATGGGACTTGTCGACTTTACCTTTGAAGTGGTTGTGAGGTGCGATGGGGTCGTGTCGTGCTTTTTTGGGGGTGGAAAAGTGAAGGGATCAGGATCTAGTCCCCCAAAAAACGCCTCGGCATGGAGGCCAGGGCATATTGACAAACCTTAAAGGATCCACATACTCTCTGAGAAGGTGATGTCTTCGACACTTTGCAGCTTTGGCGACGTTTGGAGGGACCTTCCAAGGAGCCGAGAAGAAATATAACATATTCCCCTGAACATGATTTACCCATAAAAGGGAGTGAATCACAAATCACCAGAATGTACTGTAGGTGGATGCTTACTTCCTACATCTGAGTGGTTTTGACCAGCGGGTCCATGCAGGTGAGTGTCTTCCAGTCCCATGGAGTGTCTGACATCCATGTCAGGAACCGGAACACGGCACCTGACACCCCGAGCTCTGTGACTCCATGGATTCGCCCAGGTTCCCGGAGGCGAAGATGTTTTCCTATAGGGTTCCTGGCCCATAACCCTCAGCTTCGGTGGTTAGACCCCCCTGGCACCCACCCCTGGCCCACCGAACCGAAACGGAGGTAGGGGTAGATGCTTGGATCCAGTGGTGAGCATTTTGCTGCCGATGGCTCACCCGTCGTTCGTCGTCATGCTACCCTTCACGCCGAAAGGACAATTATAGATCTATAGTAATCAACTTGTGATTCTATGCATGATATATGCATGATGATTCATCATTATAAATTATACCCCAATATCTAGTCCATTCTTCTTGGTTAAACAAAAACAACAGGCCGTATACCAACCTCAGGAGAGTCGCCATGGATGGCGACTCCCACCCTCATCCACTCTCCACCGCGGCCTCGAGTCCGTGGATTGCCAGGGGCGCTTGCTTCGGGGTGGTCTCGGGGTGGTGATAGTGGTGCACCTCACCCGAACCATCAAAGGGAGCGAGGGCAAAACGCCCAAAGGCGTGGCGTTTCGGATGAGGGGGAGGCGTTTTGTTGGGGGGATGAGGAAAGGTTAACCCTATAGGATGCAAACAACCATGGTTTTAATGGTCTTTACCAAAGAACCTTTTGTTTTACTAAGGATTTTTACATTACACCACCAGCTCAACCGTTCAATGGTCGAACTGAAGGCCATAGGGTTAAATGGGCTGGAAGACCCTGAACTCATCCGAACCGAACCCCCCGAAGTTGGAAACGAAACGTCCGGTGAAACCGGGTGTTTCACCACGTGGTGATCGGTGATGGCGTCATGGCCTGCAGGATCGGATCCGACCTCAGCCGGATGACCTTGATAATCCTTCCCTAGGGATCCAAGTACCTCCTCAAAAGGTACTTGGACCCTCCAAACCCATCCCAAAGGCCTTCTCAAAGGGTACTTGGATCTTTTGGGCTTGATCGGTGGGAACGTGTTTGAACCATGTACTTTGCATGGGCGGCCCGGTCTTTGTCGTCTCACTTGGGCTCACCTGCAATCACCGACTTGGCCATTTAGGATGCCTTGACCCTGAAAAAGAAGGAGCATGACAAGTAGACTAACCTAGACCATGGGCTTCAAACGCATCAGTCCCCCACCTGGCAGTGCCTCCAACTACCTCCTTGTTTCAATGCTTCGTAGACGCATGAAAATAGGTTGACATCCCAATGGATCGTACCGCCCAAAACCCCCATTTTGGAGCCCGAAAAGTGGACCGCCAAGCCGCCAACTCCCGAGAGCTCAGCTCGGTCCGACCGCCTGGTTCGTGCCGCGCGTTCCCCGGGCATTCGCACGTCGTCCGGGTCCTCCGAAAAGCTCACGCGGCCACTGGTGAGGCGGCTCCCACCCGCTCGGGCGTCTGGCCGCGGGCGACCCAAAGGAGAAGGGAACGAAAGGGACCGGAAACATGGATGTGGATGCGATGGTGCCTGGAAATCTCATCCCAACCAGAAGCAGTTCTTTTCCAATATGGTCTGCTTGAGAATGCTTGAGATCCTTTACATATGACAAATAATTGGGATTGTGGGGTACATCCATATCAACTGGCGCGGCTGAAGCAGGACCCGAGAAAATCCGCTGGCTGGGCCCACCAGATCATTATGCTGCCACAGCCGTCGCCCTTACCTTAAGCAATTTATACATGCAAAACTTTGCTACGTGGGAATGGTTTCAGATGGTTTCAGGGTTCAATGTCCAATGTAAATCATTTTTTTGCGTCACCCGCGGTCGTGCGAATCCAAGCTGATTCCCTATAGCTGCTATGTACACGCAGGTCTCGAAGGCGCCGGTCTCGAAGGCGGTTTCGACCTGCCAAGGGTGGGTTAAGAAGGCTGACATGTTGACGGACGGCATAAACCAATGCCCTTACGATCCTTAAAGGGTCTTGGCAACACATCTGGAATTGATTGTTTGGGTATGGGGCATTGACTCGGAACCCTCTGGCGAACCAATGCAGAGACCTTTGTTTCAACGAATCGTTCGTCTTGCAAATGGGCGCGGAGCCTCATTGGAAGCTCGGGTCCGACATGAAGTTGGGGACGTGCGTGATGGCCTTCAGCAAGGCCAAAAAAAACGTTCTGAAGTTGTTTACATGTGACATAGAGGCTCAGCAATTGCCAGCAACGAATGTATGGGAATCGGCACCCCACTATACTTCACTCAAGAACTTTGCAATCACCATGATACTTCCATATTCCCTCATTCGCGCACTTGTTCGCTTGGCCTTATCGACTGACAGGCCCATGAAGTCGGTGCGTGCTTCAATTTCTCGCTCGGCGCCATTCTCTCGAATGAGGACCTGAGGAACACCAAGCACCTCAGGACCTCAGCCCTTGGCTGTGGGAGAAAAAGCAGTCTGTCACAAGCTCCCCAACATCAATCACGCGCAAAAGCGGTTTGATACAATCCAAAACTCTGCGTCCTACACCCACGGACTCAAGACCAAAGGATGTTCCGGCATCTATCACAGTACTTTATGAAGAAGGTCAAAGACAAAAGCCAAAGCAGAGGGAGGGAGAAAAAGAGAGAGAGAGAGAGGGGGAGAGAGAGAGAGAGGCGCACCAACCAAGAAAGCGAGCGATCTCGGGCAAGCTGGAAAGAGGACATGCTCGATGGCGCCTTCCATACATCCAAAGCTTGCAGTCCTGCTTGACATCTCAGTTGCCAATCCCAGGTTCCCTCCAACAGATTCGGCGCGTCACGTGAGTTAGCGTCCGAAAAAAGCGGCAGTCGTTGCTATAAGAGGTTACCCCGTATTGCATTTGATCGACAATCGAAGAATACGACGTGGAGCTTTTGCAGCAGCGCCTTCTCACAAGGTATGGGTATAGGTCAACTCAAGAATCATTGTAAGCTCACCCAAACCTCCCCAGCCAGCTGACCAAAATGACAGAAAGCAGCTTGCCCCGATCAGCTCCAGGCCAAGGTGTCTTGCCCACCATTCGTGATGGTCAGATTCCCTATAAAAGCCCTATTATTCATTCATTGATCGCCCAGGATTTGGACAAGGCCCTTAATAGTCCAGAGGTTCCACTTTCTCAGGTTGAGCAAACCAAGCCCATCAATGGCTCCGGCATCCGGCTATATATTTCACCTGGCCGAATGGCCCATGGATTTCGGCCAGCTTCGGTCTATAGACGTCTTGCCAAGCGATTCTGGAATCGTTTTGACCTCTGGATGATGCGCAATCCAAAAGTATATACCTGAAGCCACAACCAAACTTTGAAATGATTTATGGACATTTGACGGGCATTCGCCATGTTTTTGGGATGGCAGAATGATTGAAAAGGGCTTGGCAGCTTGCTCAGTTCGAGTCACGTCAAGACACCCTGCAAGTCTCAAAAACAATACATCCACGTCCTGAAAAGCTCAGACAAAGCCGGCGCCACCCGAAATGGGTGGTTATTAGATGGAAAATAAAACATTAACATACAACTTGAGGGAGTCCATCTAATCATCCGAACTGGTGCTGGAGTCGTGATTTTGTATGATGAACTCCAGTTAAAAAAGGGGGTTCAACTCCTGACCTGTAGGAGCATAGACCATCATCTTTCGAAAAATCGCTCGGTCACTCAAGTCGATTCGAAGACTAAGCGGAAGCACGGGTCAAAGAGGTTGGACTCTGGCGGTGTGGGTACGCACCTGGCCGAACTGGCCGACATGAAGATATGTATATATGTATATATATATATCCAAACATGCCTCCCAAACCCAAACGGCACATGCAAATGTTTGCGACAAATGGACAAAATTGTTTCTACATTTTTGGGGGGAACAGATTTGGAGACAAACCATGTCATGAGTGACAGCGTGGGGCTCAGAAGTGACGGGGTTGGGGATATGCATTTGCATACCAGTTGCCACCAGCCCCCTGCAGCGAATGCATCTTAAATTATGTTGGGTTGGGTGGTTCGGGAAGCCGCACTTCCACGATTGCTTCAGCGTATCACCAGGCTTTCCTTCGGCCGTATGGATACAAGGGTTCAAAGCCGTGCTCAGCAGAAGAAACATGAAAACACATCCTCAACAAAGGCGGCGTCATGATAGATGGAAAATGAGCCAGTCGATCTTCAGCCGTCTCTCCAGTGTTCTGCGCCCAAACACTCCATGTATGACAGACATATACCTACACGCGAAAATGTTTAACGGTATGAATATATGTACAATCTCAGGTCGCACGAACCGCTAGAATTGCGAGATAGCTCATTAAGCTTTAGCTTGGGGGGTGGCCTTTTTTGCCCTAGAATGTTGCCCTCCACCTCAAAAGGACCAGTTTTACGAGGTCCTGCTGTAAACGACCCAGTTTTACGAGGTCACATTTTCTTTGACCTTCGAAAACTTTCAGGTCACCATTTCCACGGAAGATTCTTTGGGCATTAAGGTCACCACTTCCACAAAAGATTCTTTGGGCACTAAGGTCATTTCCATGGAACATTCTTTTGGGTTCGATGGTCCTTATACATACATCTGTGCATGCATACCGGAGACATGGTATCCATACGTCCACTTTTAGCGGCGCCATGCCTTACGCAAGTCCACGCGTGCCAATCTTTTCTTGGTGTATTTGTTTGGCGCACGTTGTTTGCTCAATTGACCAATTACATTGCCATGATATACGTGGCTACGTGGGAGCGTGCATTGTTCAAGCCGATGACAGTTCATCGTCAAATCGCATTAGAAGCTTGCAGGTCCCATGCTATAGAATCATGCTAGAGTCACGCCCAATGATGTCCATGGCGAAGTTTTTGATGTCCTTTACTATAAGTCAAGGATGCCAATACTTCGTGGTTTAGGTGGGAGTCACGCGAGAGTCACGGTAGAGTCACGGTCCCATGCCCGGGCCAGAAACGCCGAATTTCAACTACATTGTAACGCATCGACCTTGCTTCATATCAAAAAGATCTAGCAGCCTGGGCGCCACTTATATGATATATGCATGCGCCTGTTGCCACACATATTTTGTCTGTGCGATGTTCGCGCGAAATGGAAAGTAGAGCAAAACGCACCTGGAAAGCCATTGGTGCTACATGTTGAATCACAATCATCGTGCCAGGTATATGTGCACCATATATGCATAAAGTAAAAGACGTGTTTTACTTTTACCATTTGCCAAATAAAAAACGTGTTTCACTAAATAAAAGACATCTTTTACTTCTTATAGTTGCCAAAGTAAATGACGTCCTTTACGGAGTAAAGTCGGGCTTTCCACCATTTCCACGAAAAGTTTTTGGAGGTCGAATTTCGCTATCAGCTTTGCAGAAAATAGAGCCCAGTAAAACGAGGCCTTTGATTTGGAGGGTTGTGTTTTTGTCTTTTAAAGCCGACAAAAAATGAGGAAAGCGTTGGCGATGTCGGCTATGCTGCCCGAGTGCACTATTGACATCGTCCGTGCTTGCCGCTGCAGCCTTCCCGAAAGAGAAAGGAAAAGACTATATATTGATCATGTGAGTGGCGTCATTGCAAGCGTGTGCGTGTTAGCACCTGCGGATACCAATACTGGCATCCCAAATTCTTCGCTCTGCTGAACCTACACATATGTTAATCCTAAACTCAAACTTGCCTACTTGCAACTGCCCCTGCATTCCACTCTTGCACCTCGTTGTTTCCATGACCATCTTTTCCTCACGGTACACTTCTTCTGACCCTTTGAGCCCTGCATCGTTATTCTTTCCCTGCTCAGAGAGCACAACTATCCGTGCGGGTAGTCTTCGCCGCAAAGCGGTGTGAATGCGCTCGTCCACTCGTCCCAGGTCGTCTCTGCCATCCGCTGTCCATCTGTGCTCGTCCCACCCTGGAAGCCCGGAAACGACCATGGTTAAAGATGGGAATGAGGTGTTGTAGTGTCAAACCTTGGCTGTTTCGGGATGACCCGGCTATTCCAATGGTGGGCCACGACTTGTTTTGATGACCCCGCTCGGACCCCGCTCGTCTCGGTCGAACAATCTCGACACGTTCCAAATGGACGGCCCGAAAGAGACCGCGGCCCGAAGCTGTTCTACAGCAAGAATGTGTGGGGTTACATCACAGGCAAATACAAGTACATGATTGTATAAGCTCAATAATGCTATACTATAATATTTAATTACGTATTGATATCTTATATATGTAAAGCTTCTCAAAAAGCATGGGCTCAGTCTGATCCTATCTTCCGCCGGCTATAGTCCGAACTCCTCCGCCGTCTCCACCGGGCGGCTCGATAGGTGCCCTGCGCGTTGGCGAAGCGCGTCTTGGCCGGCAATTGTCCTGAGACGCGGAAGGCGTCGCCAGCAGCCAGTGCGCGGCGGCGGTGCTTGTAGATGCCTGACCGGCTGGAAGGTTGAGATGTGGGAGGTGGAAAAAGGAACGGACGAGAAATCAACAGGAGGTCATTGGTTCTGAAAGCGCCATAGTTGCGCGTGAAATATATATATATATTCTGTTTGAAGTCGGTTTGAGATGATATGAGTATGAATATGATTAGAGATGATCGTGGGTGCGTTCAGAATCATTCCGAAAGCAAGGCTTCTGATTCTTACAGATGGGAGATGATCAAAGGGGGGTTTCAAATCATTAAACCTCTTAGACCCTTGCGAAGTGAATAGAGATGATGAGAGACCTGAACTGGACACTGGCGAAGTGAAGCGTGGTGTCATGCACTGGGCAACCACAATGGGATGATCCTAAGAGTACCAACAAAGCACTTCAGTCACAGGGTCATTCCAGAATTGAAACATCGCAACCGATTCGGAGGGAGCTAAGGCTCTACAGAGCTGCGGTGATCCACCTTCTCTTTCCACCAAGAGCCGGCTCTTATAAGCGGGAGTCCCCGTTCACCGCTTGTTTGAAATCTGCCGTAGCATCTTTGACCATCTGTGAGTACGTACGAAACCAGGGCCGGCAGCAGGACATCCGAGAAACGAATGGTCCTGTACCCCGAGGGGTCGGTAAACAAACCTTGAAATGCTAACGTGGAGCAACCACGGGACTCATGAAATAAACTCAACCAAAATCGTGTTATATTGTTTACCGACTGTTACAGGTAATGGGACACCTCCAAGCTATCGCTCAACCTCATATACAAATCATTCCAAAACGTACACGACCGCCAGCTGGTATACACTGCAGGCATCTCGCCTTCCATACCTCCGTCTCCCTCATTCCCTCTTGCCCCGAAGCATGCCCCGTCAATAATTGAAGTCAACAGGTTTTCACCAAGTCGTTTACTTGAATTTGCTGGTTTCGGAAGCCGGGCAATACAACACCCAAACAGTCCATGGGACTGCCATATATATATATATATATACGCGTATCCCTACGAATCCCGGCCTTAACTAACAACCAGGGGAACCGGGTCAGGACCTCCCGCTGCGTTTCGAAGGTCCGGACACCGAGGGCCCAAACTCGGATTTTTAGGCGCAGTCGTGAGCCTGATAGCTCAAAGTCCTCTGCAAAAGTCGAAGATTTCTCTGAGGGACCCCCAGGGACCAGCACCCCTCCAACATTTGCTTTTCGGACACCTCTTAACCTTTAAGAGGCTGTTTAAAGACACCTCTTGGAGGGTCCTGGTAGGGGCTGTGTTTTCACCTCACGGAGCGATTTGACGGGATGTCTGGCCTCCCACGCCATCGCCAGCCACAACAATCTCATGACGTTGTTCCTGGTCCACCACCTCCCACGAGTGGCCCAGCACTTCCTCGGAAGCTGATCTACCACAAACACGAGCAAACATGGGACTACCATACTTGCCGATCAGGCCAGGTGGTTTGGGAGGTCAATGTAGGCATATACCAAAGTGGGGTTCAAAGGTTTTGGGTGTTAGGGATTTGAAACCCTAAGGTCCAAAGCCAGGGCTTTGAAGCCCTAAAATTTTTAGGGGTTAGGGTTTTGAAACCCTAAGGTCCAAAGCCAGGCCTTTGAAACCCAAAGGTTTGTAGGGTCTTTAAATGAAAAGCTTGTATTGGAAAGATGCTGTGGGTAAAGATGTGTTTTGAAGAGCTTTGTTTGTAATAACTGGTGGTGGTTGTGGTTGCTGTGTGGTGTGTTTGGCATGCAACTGCCCTCCCAACCCAAGCTCACTCACACTTTTTTAGGGCCCCCACTGCAGGTGCAGTCTCCTGTGGTAGCTTCTTGGCACTGCCTCCAAGTTCCTACCCCTGTTGTTGGCCTTGTCCCCATCTCTGTGGTGGACATCCACATTATCTGGCAGCTGCCTCCCTAGTAAGTCTTGGAGGAGCTGCCTGTGAAACAATTCTTTGTAGCCACCACTGGCAATTGCACAGTGCTATATGGCCCTAATCGTGCCACTGGCAAGCACAGGGGCAGCCCCTCCCTGTCAGCCTTCACTGGAACCCCATCACCCCTGCATGTTAGCAGGTCCTCAGCAGAGCCCACCAAGGTCCAGTGTCCACTTTCTGGTTGCCCAGGCAACTTCCAGGCTTTCATGCTTTTCCAAACCAGTACCAAAATTCGGGTTTAGTACGGTATGTACGGGATAAATATGGGCTTAGTACGGGTTAAATATGGGTTTAGCACGGCTTAGAAAAACAAGACCCGAGGTTTTAAGAACAAACCTGAAATATTTGTGATTTCTCAAGAATACCCGAGCTTCCGATTGAGACCCCACGGTTTGGGTGCGTAGGGTAAATGGCATACATGGAGTGTTTGGGTATCTCAGACACGAGCAAACATGGGACTAGAAAGACCTCTCCAAACAAACTATGACTCACCTCATCGGCCAAGATGATATGGCAGTCCTCGTGCATATTTAGACATTGACCCCTCAAAATCATTCATTCGCAACTGATCCACATACCTTCTCAGAAGGTACGGTTGGACCCCCCAAACTTACATAAAATCGATCCTGAAAATGTGTCTGGTGGATTCATGGGGATAGGCAAGTCACCGGTGAGGATGCCAGTCCACTGATTGTCTGGCGCCCTGGCTATGCCCTGCTACCCCCTAAAAACCTTGGGGCTTCAAAGCCCTGGCTTTGGACCTTAGGGTTTCAAAACCCTAACCCCTAAAAACCTTAGGGTTTCAAAGCCCTGGCTTTAGACCTTAGCGTTTCAAGGCCCTGGCTTTGGACCTTAGGGCTTCAAAACCCTAACCCCTAACAACCTTAGGGTTTCAAAGCCCCTACAAATTTATAGGGTTTGGGTGCCTTTGGTATCTGCCTACATTGACCTCCCAAACCACCCCTAGCCTGATCGGCAAGTATGGTAGTCCCATGTTTGCTCGTGTTTGTGGTAAAGATCAGCTTCCGAGGAAGTGCTGGTCATGAGATGGTTCTGGCGGGCGATGGCGTGGGACGCCAGACATCCCGTCAAATCGCTCCGTGACAGGTGAAAACATAGCCCTACCAGGACCCTCCAAGAGGTGTCTATAAGCAGCCTCTTAAAGGTTAAGAGTGTCCAAAAACCAAATGTTGGAGGGTGCTGGTTAGCGTTCTGAGACCCTAAGGTCCAAAGCCAGGCATTTGAAATCCAAAGGTTTGTAGTAGGGTCTTTAGATGAAAAACTTGTATTGGAAAGATGCTGTGGGTAAAGGTAAAGATGTGTTTTGAAGAGCTTTGTTTGTAATAACTGGTGGTGGTTGTGGTTGCTGTGTGGTGTGTCTGACATGCAACTGCCCTCCCAACCCAAGCTCACTCACACTTTTTTAGGGCCTCCGCTGCAGGTGCAGTCTCCTGTGGTAGCTTCTTGGCACTGCCTCCAAGTTCCTGTTGTTGGCCTGGTCCCCATCTCTGTGGTGGACATCCACATTATCTGGCACCCTCCCTAGCAAGTCTTGGAGGAGCTGCCAGTGAAACAATTCTTTGTAGCCACCCTGGCAGTTGCACAGTGCTATATGGCCCTAATCGTGCCACTGGCAAGCACATGTTAGCAGGTCCTCAGCAGAGCCCACGAAGGTCCAGTGTCCAACTTCTGGTTGCCCAGGCAACTTCCAGGCTTTCATGCTTTTCCAAACCAGTAACCAGTACCAAAATTCGGGTTTAGTACGGGATGTACGGGATAAATATGGGCTTAGTGCGGGTTATGAGTTTAGCACGGCTTAGAAAAGCAACCCGCCGGGCTCGCTTCCGCGCGTGCGGTTGAAGACATTTGTAAAGTCTTCACGTGGTCAATGATGACGAATGTCCGGTGTGACTGTGTTTTGCATTGATGTGAAAGGTTTGTGGCAGCATGTAACATGAAAACAACTCAGCAGTCGTTGCGATTTTGACATCGAAGTGCTGCGAGACTGTGGTTTCGTGCGAAAAAAAAGCGCGCTTTTTCATCCTCCAGCATCATCAGTCTGTGGGACAAAACTTCTGACCAACTTCGTCAGAAGATCGTCCTTATTCTGGTGCCAGCGCCATCGCCACTGTCGAATGAACTTCATGATGTTTGGGTTTATACCGTCACCTTCACGTCAACGCAAGCTAGTGGGGACCGACTCAAGCATCTCAAGCATCTGACAATCCTCCGAACGGAAAAACTTCGGAATAAACAAGCAGTCGGTGACCACCTATCCAAGTTTCCATGCGTCGACGTCTAAAAAAATAACTGACACACCCCGACCACCTGTGCGTATCGACCCGTCTGTGTGTGTGTGTCTGGCTTTATCTTCGTGTGCACTGTGACTGCACTGAACATGCAACGTCTTTAGCCCAATTCCAATTCCATATTCCATATTCCAATGCGTGTGCTTGTGTGTGTGTTCTTGCCCCCCCAAAGGACTGAATGAAAACTCACTTTCACTACACGCGCGGTTTTAAGCCCATTAGCAAAAACAAGACCCGAGGTTTTAAGAACAAACCTGAAGTATTTGTGATTTCGCAAGAATACCCGAGGTTCCGATTGAGACCCTACAAATTTATAGGGTTTGGGTGCGTAGGGTATATGGCATACATGGAGTGTTTGGGTATCTCAGACACGAGCAAACATGGGACTGCCAGAAAGACCTCTCCAAACAAACTATGACCCACCTCATCGGCCAAGATGATATGGCAGTCCTCTGTGGTGCATATTTAGACATTGATCCCTCAAAAACATTCATTCCCTACTGATCCACATACCTTCTCAGAAGGTACGATTGGACCCTCCAAACCTACATATAGAAGATCCTGAAAATGTGTCTGGTGGGTTCATAGGGATAGGCAAGTCACCGGTGAGTGTGCCAGTCCCATGATTGTCTGGTGCCCTGGCTATGCCCTGCTACCTCTCTGCTGTGAAGCTTCTTCGGGACGGCTCTGGACCGGGTCTTGTTGTTCTTCCCACCCAGATGCTCCGTTCACAGGCCGACCAGGCCCTCATAGGGCCATAGGGATTTGAGGGTCCAAACCCCTCCAAGAGCGTCTGGGTCCGTTAGGAGGGGCCGTTAGGAGGGTCCTGGGCAAACGTTGCGTGAGTGAAAACAGCCCGTCGACGCGCCAGGGAGCAATCTCCGTGTCACGGGCGTTGTTGATCTGCACGTCATACTGGAAGTAGTACAGCCCGTCCTCGTTTCACGTCTGTGCAAGGAGAGAACCTCCAACAAAGATGATCCAACATGACTTGGGAATGGACCTCAGTCCTGGCTAGCTGGAAAGGAAGAATCAACCGACTTGAGTTGTGTAGAATTGTCTTCCATATGGACATCTATAAGTCGGAGGTAGTTACAATATTTTGGGTCGCAAGATGTATAGCATCGTTTAGCAAGCCATGCAGCAGTTGATGCTTAGACCAGTGAATCACTTACCCTACGGATCCACATACCTTCTTAGAAGGTAATTGGATACACTTTTGCATAGGCATGGAGGGTCCAGTCGTACCTTCAACAGAGAATGTACAACTGTATCCCTATATCTGCAGCACTGGTGCACCCATCACTCCCTGCCTTGGCCATGTGAAACTCGCCTCGCGCACCCAGGATCACCCGTTCCAAAGACAAAACGCTCGTCAGGGGAAGCAGTCCTGCAAAAAGCTGCTGTGGGCGGTGGATGGCTTTATCGTTTTATTGTTGGTGGGTGTGCGCATGATTCTGCATGGGTTTTTAATGGTTTTCCGTTGCCTTCTGCGCTTGAGTTCTATTTTAAGACTATAAGACTATAAGGCACATCGGAGCAGGAGGAGTTGTGGGGTGTGGCACAGAATCAAAATCTAAAAGCCGTTCTTCACCAAGCGGGTTTGGCAGTACTCACGACTCATGCAGCACTTGTGTTACAAAGTTCTGGAAAGACTTGCGAAGGAAAGAAATGAACAGGTCCTGACAATACCAGCAAAATAGGAGGAGGACAAGCAGGCCAGTTGAAGCGCGATTGCGACACAAAGTAGATCGGAGAGAGTTGGAGTTGACTATCACCGACTCATTCCAGTCCCACAACTACACCGGGCTTTGGGTATGAGTCTGCTTTCTGTATATGATTATTTCTGATTAATGATCAAACTTGGGCGGAGTCTCCACATGAAAACAGGGCAATTGATCGCTGAGGCAGTGCAAACAAGTTGTAGACTCAAACGAGTTGACTTATACTTGGACTTGCCGTCCAAGAGCCAAGAAAAACGTGTAGACCCTAGCAAGTTCTCCTTACCGATGTCACTTCGCGAAAAGGCAGCTTCACACTCCCCTTCTTCCCCCAAATCCCTCCCTCCGTTTGGGCTCGAGCCCCGCTTTCTGGATCGATCCCGGTAGCGCCGCCTTCAGAAGCTTCCTCGATGCAAGGAACATCTTTGGGCTTCCCATCATTGCTCAGCGCCAGACGCCCCACGCGAGCGCTAAAGGAGCGAGAGCCAGAACCCGAAGTGGAGCCTTTGAGGATGTCGAATTGGAAACCTCAGGCCAAACGGGAACAGTGATTGCTACGCTAGCAAGGGGTTGGAGAACTCCGATACCCACCAACCTTGTTGGGACCCCGCAAAACAACCACCCCAACTTGGTAAATAATACAAATAATATCAAATAATATATGCCCCCTGGAATGTCTGAGATACAATGTGTTACAGTGGTTTCAGAGTAGATGGCACAGACCTCAAGATGTCCTGAAAACATGGGGGTTCAAAAAAAAAACGACATTGGGGTCTGTGCCATTGGTCCTCTGAAACCACCTGGATTCTTAGGGACTGGTGGAAGTCACGTCACACCTGTTCGGTGGATCGGACCTAACAGGGAGAAGTGCGAGCAAGCTGATGGCAACCATCCCTCTAGGAATCCTCTGAGGAACGGTGATGTGTTCGACACTCGGTGATCTCTGTTCTGTGCCAGGGTCGGGTCCAATCGTACTGAACCTGAGAAGGCACAACTGGGTCACTATAGGGAATATGGATTTGGACTTGGAATTCCTGCTCCCACAAAAATAAACACATCCTCAGAATTAAATAATATAATAATATGAAGATAGACTGTGAGCCTGAGGAAAAAGCCACTCAAGGCAATCTATATAACTTGCCATTCGGACCCTGGCATCGAAACACCTACAGTTACGTAACACATGCCGCCCGTGTGCCGCTTTGGCCGCATCCAAGATGCTTCCATGCATGGACCCAAAGACCGTGTCCAAGCTTGTGCCACTCCTCAGATTGGCCAACGCTCGCTTCGACGAGTCTTCCGGCAGAGGTCCGATCAGTCCCCCGTGGGGGTCGGCACCGAGGCTGCACCGAGGGCCTAAGTTGGTGGTTCAATGACACCCTTTAATCTCTTGTCAGTGCTCTTATTGCGTGATAAATGCACAGCTCCTGCTAAAACTAGAAAAGCGCCAATGGCCGGGAAGTGCAATGCATCGTGGCTTGAGTGTAGATGGCACAATCCCCAAGTTTGGTTGTTTTGTACGAGCCCCATCAGTCATCTTGGGGGTGGGTTTGTGCCATCTACTCTGAAACCACTGCATGGGGCCGACTTCGTACCCTAGAAAACTGGGACATGAGCCTACAAAAAGAGCTGTTCAGTACTATAGATACTCCGTTTCCGAGGTACGAACGGAGACATCAGGTGTACCAGGGGCCAGGGGGCCCTTCATCACCTCATCCCCTTCACCTCTTGTGACGGTCGGGACCGCACGAGGCCGCGCGGCTCATAGCTCCATTCGCCCCCAGGGGGCAAGACCGGGGTGACGCCACGGGCGCCTGGGTGACCCGGGGCGGCGGGTTAGATTGGGTCGGACAGATCACCCAAAACTGGAAGAGTTGATCCTATATAGATAATGTGTGATGAATCAATTCGGGTCAAATTCTTTAGAAGATATTTCAGTTTCCATGGATTGTTGCGGGACAGTCTTATATATCTTATATGATGTGTTTGCCTATATTGACCCTAACAGACATGTCCAAACCCCTCCATGCAGGCTGCGGCAAATCTTCCATGTAGGCTTCGGATCTGATTGATACGTTTGGTCATCCCGAAAAAGACCCAAATGGGCACCCGTTTTTGGCGGAGGCAGTTTCGGTAGCGAAACGGGCACCCCAAAATATCCTCAGAGAGGAGTCTCAAAGTACCTCCGAAAAGTATAGGGTCACCCAGACACTCCATGCATGCCATATATGCCTACATTGACCCCTCAAACCACCCCAATTGATCGGCATATATACCATACATGGAGCGTCTGGGTCATGTAGTCATGTCCCATTTTCTAGGGTCCGGTTCGGGTCCGGTTCAGGTCCACATTGCTCGCGAAGTCAGTCTTCGCCCGATTGACCTCGCCTGGACCCTTTACCTCGGCGTTTAAGTTGCCCTTGGCGTCCACAAAGATCCAGTGGCGCGTGAGCATCTGAACCGTCTCCTACATGGCCCAAGTGTGGATGGAGGGCAGGCCACAGGGTATGGATGGTGCGTGTGAGTTACATTTGAGCCAAACAAAAGGACTCTCCTTGCCACTTGGCCATTGGGTGATTCAGCTAACTTACTTTGAGGTGGCGCTCGTGGAAGACGTTCATCTTCCAAAGCATGGTCTTGCGAAGTAGGTGTCCCTGAACTCTGTTCCACAGTTGGAGAGGGTACTTTTCTAGCATTTCTATCCTTCAGTGCTAGCTAGGCGTTGTTCCTTTCTTTTACATTCTTTTGCTGTACTGCTGTTTTTTCCTATACCATCACCTGCAAGTTTGTGTCTTTTCTCCTTTCTTTTGCATTTACTTGCAGGGGATGAGACATGCGAGCAACTATGTTTGTCGATAAAAGAGAAACCACAAAAAGGTCCAGAAACACTGCAACCACAGAGTGCCAACAGCAAAGCAGCCTCTCCACGGTTGGTGAAGGTCACAAAGTACTTCCAAACCTGAGCAGGTGTAAAAAAGAGAATCCGGAAAACATCAAAAAATGAACAAGAACGGTGTAAAGAAACAACAAAAAAACAGAGGTCTAAGGAAAAGGACACCATAACCAAGGGAGACATGTCAAACAAAAACCCTCTGAATAAAACGTAAACACACAAAATAACATAGAACAACAAAACAATGAACAACCTTTTAAACAATAGAGTATTCAATATAGTATAGCTTTAAACACAACATATAAAGAGAACATTTCTAGAGAACACATGATAAAACGAGCAAACCAGAACAAACACACAAACACAAAAAAAAGGTCTTAAACAGTAAACAAATACAAAAACAGAATACATGTCCAAAGAGAAACACACAAAACAAACACATGCATTCAAACACTAAAGACACACACAAAAAAAAACGGTGAAAAACAAATACACAAAAGAATAACAGTATGAAACATGTCTAACTTTTACTTAAAACACACAAACAAAAACAAAAACACAACATCTAAAGGAACAAACAAAGAAACACACAACATAAGAACGACCGACCAAAATAATGTCAAACATAAAACATGTGTTAAACACATATCAACATACTATTAATACAACAATACACATAAGCAAAGAGGAAGGCAAAAGCAAGAACTCAAGTGAACACTTGGCTCACAGTAGGTGACCTACTGTGACCCTTGTGTGGTGCTTTTGGGGGATTTGAGTCCTAAGAACGCTTTCCAAGGCCAATCCTGCAAGCTCTCTGTTGGTGGCCAAAAAAACACCAGGGCAAAAGTCACCAGACTGATCTGAACTAAAGGCCGAGACAAGCAGCCAATCCATGTTGCGAATACCACATCATCTGATAAGAAACATCCAAAAACAAGCACAGAAACTAAACTGCTTGATGCTCAGTTCACCTGGGAACTAAATTGGGCTTGTTTTGTGAAGTACACAGCTCTGGTCCTTTCAGCTTGTTGGACCCACTCCTCCGCGCTTTTTGGGATTCTGCTGAGGCTCATATTGGTTTCCCCCGAAGGCTCCTTGGAAGACAGACCTGGAAAGCGTGCGGCTGTCAAGCCAACTCGATCTATGCGTTGCTTTCTGTTATAGCCAACATGAGGTTCGTTCGTAACTGGAGAGTCGACCGGTTCGTACCTCGGAACAGCCCCCAGTCGTATAGGTAGACCTGTTTTCCTAGGGATCCAAGTAAGTAGCTTCTCAGGTACGGTGATTGGAGACTATTTAGGCTTGGAGGGCCCAAGTACCGTACCTTCAGAGAAGGTACAACTGGATCCCCAAAAAAGATGATAGGCTCCAAACATGGACGGGTTCATCGGGCCTCGTCCGGGTCCGACGACGACGGCGTTCACGCAAGAGACGGGGCACCTCGTATGGATCTCCACCATACCTCAACGCGACGAGCCAAGGCGGAGGTCCAGGGAAGGGATTTCCCTGCGATGGTCCATGTTGGACCGAGGAAGATGGAGATGTGACCAGGCAAGCAAGCAAGAGGAATTCCAAATATAGCTAGCATGACACACAAATCAACAAACATCATACATCCAACTATGCAACATGTCTGCGGAACTTGGATGGTTTTAGAGTTGAACAGGCATAGAATTTGCACAGTTGGACCTAGATGGTCCAGGTTTTTCGTACTGTCATTCTTTGAGTGTCTGCTTATGATTGAGACAAGCGTGGGGCTTGGAAGGCCACTGGTTGTCTGATATATTCGGCAAGAGGATAGGAAGAACTTGCGCTTATTGGTGCTTTCTCTTCTAAGAGCTCAATGCATCATCGAATGCAAGCTCTGGACCATCTCTTTTCCTCGGCACTTGTATGAACAAGCAACAACAAAAAAAGAACCTGAAGTCACCCAGGTTCAAAACACTCGTTCGGGATGGCCCCAATGCATCAAACTGGGATTGACTACGCTAAAAGATAGAATGGACACCTTCTGAGGCCAATTTGGATTGAAACTTGATGCAAAAAAACTTGTTTGCTCTGACAAGCATATGTACCTTTCAATTACCTGACCTTGGGCGGCGACAGGGTGAAACACTCCGCAACCGCGGGTAACACGCGCCTGGTGCCTCCTTTTGAGGCATCTCGAAGCATGAGGACATGATGCATGGCAAAGCAGGCCTTGGCCTGAACCCGACTTCAAGCACCTTGGAAAATGGGACATGACCCTCGACTGTACTCATTTTCAGAGGTACGAATTCTGTAAGCCAATTGGTCAAAAATCCTCAATAATCAAGTGCTGGTACTAGTGCTGATCTACCATACCAGAACTTGAGGTGTCTTCTACACATGCGCACGCATGCGCACCTGGGCCATCAGTGGTACAGGTGAACGCCCGGACATTCAACATGACAAGTCACTTGAGAATCTCAGGATGTTCGGTCAGATATAGTCTCTTAATGTCTCTTAGTTTATTTTGTTGTTGGTCACTTAGAAGATCTCTTTAGTCCCTGAATGTCGGTCACTTAGACACTCCGCTCATGAACTGAAGAGACCATCGCTGGCCCGACCGTGAGGTCGCTGAAGTTGGAAGGCTCGGTCCATTGAACTCAGTCCATTAGGACCCCGGTGTTTCTTGGGTATGGATGACTAGCAAAGAAGGCGTAGCCTTCCTGGCCCACCGAGATCCATTTATGGTCTGGCATCTCGAACAACCGGATTTGACACTACGAAACCAGGTCGTTCCCGGCTAGGGGAAGGCTTGGCCAAAATTTGTTGCTTCTTTGCACATGGTGACATGAAATGTACGTGTCCAGGTGTGATGACTCTTGGATCCGGATGAGGGAACAATTCAACCATGCAACATGTATGCCGCTTGGCAGGCGCAAATGTTGAACAGTTGGAAAATCTAGCATCCAGGTGATTTGTAAGCCTTCGGCAGGACTTTGTTGTACAGCAATCAGTGCCGACATCGAGCTTGAACATGGAGTTGATCCATTTATCAAATACTGTTCAATGGACTCAAAACACGGAGTTCAGGACACGGAGTTCAGGGGTTAAAAAAAACTGCTATAGGAAGAAACATATATTCCCCAGCAGGGGATTTAACCATAGGGAAAATGAAACAAAACATCACCTGCTGCGCAAAACCAAGCCTGTCAGGGTGAGCACGCTTCCTAAATCACCTCTTGGCGTACCTCTTCCTCCGTCCACACCATCGATTCCTCCATCCTGCAGGCTAATTGGGTGAAACGCTCAGAACATGATGGTCGCACCCTTCTTGTTCCTGGTCTTGCACTCCTCCTGGAGCAGTCGAACAGACCCGCCCTGCAACCAGGCTCCGAACGGCCTGGCCTAGCGAAAGTAACTCGGTGCGGAATGGGGTGGGTGTGGTGGTCTACCCTGTGAGGACGGGGGGGGCTGCTCTCTTCAGTTTCTAAACTCTTCAAACAAGGGTCGTATCAAAGTGAGAAAGGTGAAATAACTTGTTTACAGCGCTTCCCACACATCAAGTAATTCCATGAAGCTAACATAAGCTAACCATCACAACCTCACATAAACATGCAAAGTTACCTAAACACCTCCTACACATGGAGGAAACAACAATGGCACCTGTGACCCTCCTGTTACTCGGACCACATGGACCCCCAAATCCACTTGCAACAGTAGGGGAAAATGGTCGAAACTGTGCATTCTCAGGGTTCACTGGTTCATTCCCAGAAAAGATGAAACTGTCAATCAGACTGCCCTGAAAGCCAGGACCCTCCAAGGGGTGTCTATTTATAGCCCTTTAGCCTTTAGCTGTTCAGGAGTGTGAATTAACCACCCCTCGCAGGTCCTGGAATGGTTCATTCACTGCTTCATTATTCAACGGCGTCTTGGTTCATTGGATCATCTTCGCAAAGTTGTACCAGGACCACCCTGTCGGGGTGTCCTGTCATGAAGTGGTGCGCTAGGGGGCCCAGGTAGATCTTCTGTCAGATCCCCCGATGGTCTAATGGTCCAGGTAGATCTTCAGATCCCCCGATTGTCCCGTTGTGCACGGCTTTTCGCGTCCCGTTTTGACCCGGGTCCCACTGTGTTTTTTGGCGCCTGGAAGGCTAAGGTGCCGCGGATCTTCGCATCTGTGCGGCAGTCGATGACCAAGGGCAGCAACGCCAGGAAGGCCGTGAGCCCACCTTGATGGCCGGCTCAGGGGTTTAGGGTTTAGGCTTTAGGGTTTAGGTTTTGGAGTTTAGGGTTTAGGGTTTAGGTTTTTGGGTTTAGGTTTTGGAGTTTAGGTTTTGGAGTTTAGGTTTTGGAGTCAGGCTCCTTAGGAGTGTTGGACGTCGCTGGTTCCGTTTTGGGCTCCGCCGATGGAGCCGTTTGACGGACCCGGTGTGTAGCTGGGAGATCGACCTGGTTCCGACCGAGACACCGGTCGAACCGTTCCGACCCGAGCCCCGGTCGTTGGTAAGATGAAAAGCCATGGGTCCGGGCAGGTCTGGGTGGGTTCAATCCATGTCTGGAGGATACACTCTCTGGAACTAACAATGAGTGGAAAACCCCCTGTTCTCTAACCTGTTCAATCCCTGTTTTTCTCTAATCCAGGTCTTACTCTCTCTGGAACTAACAATGGTTCCGTGGAGTTCACCCCCTGTTGGTAGTGGATTTCATCGTCTTCCGAACTCGGGGCCAGGCCATGCACGTAACCGTGTGAGTTCCAGAAATGGAAGTGTTAGTTCCATGTTAGTTCACTTCCATGAAGGGTTAGTTCCACTTCCATGTTACTTCCATGTTAGTTCATCCACTTCCACTTCCAAGTTATGAAATACTAACTTCTATAGTAGGGATCCCCCTGCCACCGAGATCTCGTAGCCTCCCGGACCACCAGATCCTATGTGTTTCCTTCGACATCACCATGTCGGGTGGCAGTGGATCCAGCCTATGGAAGGTTCACTGCTTCTTAAAATCCACCATGTGGAGATGTTTTACATTGTTCTACCGAGCAGGCAGCGGGGGTTAGCTATGAATTTGATGTATCAACAGTCAAAATTGAGCCTATACCCAAGCCCATGCTTTTCGCAGGGGGCTGAGCTTCTGCCCGAATGCCGGACATCGCCCAGCGCCAATCCTGCGCACCAAAAACTGGCGCCCTTCCACAGTTCCGAAGTGAGGACTCCATGCAAACCCTGTATCTTTGGGCGACCTGTGCAAACTCTCATGGAACGTTGCTGTGCACTCACCCTAAGGATCCAGACCAGGGATTTGAGGGGGCCAAACCCCACCCCTACGAAGAGGTCGGGTCCAAGGATCCTTAGGGCAAACCCAAATGGCACAAGAGTAGGTTGGCTCATTGCAAACATATCTATCAAATCAATCTATCTCATTCTATCTCAATCTCCAGGACAAGAGTGGCAGCAGACCCGGGTCTCTCAGATTTTATTGGATTTTCTTTCTATATTTTCCCTATCAATACCCTCCGACTCACTAACATGGAAGTGGACAACGGACCCCTTGGAACACGCTGTTCCGAACAGGGTGGAACCCCCCCACTTCCACCATGTGATGAACCCACTTCCATCGGTTTTGTTCACATCTGTTCACATCTGCGCGATGTAACACAAGCGCGCCTTGGGCATTCCCGGTGGGTCCGAACCAGCGGAACATGGTGGAACGGGCGGCGCATTCACCAGATGGGTCAGGTGGGTGAGAACACCAGCGCAGTCACGGTGAAGGCAAGCGAGACGGACTCTGCCCCTCAAAGGTGTTTACCACAAAGGGATGTATACAAGGGTCGTTTTATTTCAAGATGTTTTTTGTTTGCCAACTTCAATGTGGTTGATGTTTGTTGATGTTGGCCATCACTTGCATCTCTTGGACGAAAACTCACGTCCCACCTACGAAGACTCACGTCGTCCGTGTTTTTCATCATGGCACTTGGGTCCTTCTGGGGCGTCATCGCGGCACTTTCCTTCGTGCCAAGACACAGAAGATCAATCCCACCAATTGAAGTGTGTCCCTCAGTGTTTTTCGGCGCGGTCAAATGGGTGAGACCCGCATGGGGGTCAAGTCTGGCTGGGAAGGCGAGGCAGGTCTCAACTGGTGGGAGGGTTCATCGACTCAGACGTCTGTGGGGTTCCTCGAAGTGAAACGAAGGTCATCCTCATTCTCCGTGCCTGTTGGGCTTGAATGAATGAATCTTAAGGTGGTAGACATGAGGTCATTGTTTGGATCTGGGAGGGGGGTGAAGTCAACAGGATTTCTCCCCAACAACTGGACTTCTAGACCTATATAGCCTTCTGATTCTAGACATGACAATATAAGGCCCCTTCCACACCTCAAAACCTTTCGAGAACGTTCCGCACCTTGCTGAGAAACATGTTCAGTCAAATACGAGTGCGTAGCCCGGCATCGGGTGCGTAGCCCGGCAAAAACCTGGTTAGGACCATGGTAGGACCCAAAACATCCATGGTGTATGGAATTTTTCCATCGCCTTCGGTCGGAGGTTTTCACACCTTCGGTCGGCAGTTGGTATGCCAGTCCCATGACGCCCGATGACGCAGTCGAAGCGGACTGACAGGTGGAAACGGTGGAAACGGACTGACAGGTGTCAGGTCCACAGATTGGTGGACCTGCCACAGGTGGTTGCGACCGAAGCCTGCGACGCATGGACATATGGTGGTTGGGGAAATTCGTTCTGTGAACATACCAGTCATTTTCTCCCGTTTGGGATCCAGTCGTACCGAACCTCAGGTTCGGTACGACTGGGCCCGAACATGGCGCCTACATAAATAGTCTCCAATCACCGTACCTGAGAAGGTATGACTGGATCCCTGTAGGGTCTCTGAAGTGCCAATTGCAATCGGCGACGAAGCATGTCTCGTTCGTGGAATGGGTCCATGAATTCGGCTGCAAACCATGAAACGCATCGAACAAGCCGATCAGTTGGTCGGAAGTGGATGATGGTTAGGTTGCAGGCCGACAGTTCCAAACATAGTGATTTGCTTGTTTACAGGTCCTGTTACAGGCGCCCTACCCAATCTATACCAGTCCCATGGAGTGTCTGAGGAAGTTCACAGCCAAGCCGAGCCTTTCGGTGTCTCTCGATGTCTCCAGGGCCGACGCTCCGTGGTCCGCGCCGAGCATCCACTGAGCGTCACATCGCTCGATATCGCTAATGCACGCCTGGCACCGAGCGGCACGATGGTGGTGCCATCGACCACCGGGGAGGTCCAGTTCAACGTGTTCGATGACAAACCTGAAACGAAGCGCTTGTAGGACGTAGCAGGTATACTTGGATAAGTTACTTAACCTTGACTTGTATAAGAAACGGTCGGATTAAGGCCTTAAAGTAGAAATTCAATATAATTCAACTTGAGGTAAACCAAAGACTGTTGCTTTCAGGATAAACCAGGATCCAATAGAGATTACAAATTCGTGGCAAGATTGGTAAGTGGAAAAAAAGACATACATCCAGGCCCAGGCTCGGCTAAGAACATCACGGTCTCCTATGTATGAAACCAGTTGGGGCTCATCAACATTTCATCCTACTTCATGTGCCAAACACTGCAGGTGCTCAACAATTGCTTTTGCAAAAAGTCCTCAACCGACTCACCCACATTTCTTTATAATCTTTATACACTTTTACGATCAGTCGGACCCAAGGTTTGTGCACCGCCTCCAATCAGAACAGTGTAACACACTGGAGTTGCAAAGGATTGACTTCTACCACCCGCTGATCCGCATGGACCACCATGTCACCTTGGTCACCAAAAAGAAAAGCATGGTTCACCTCTTTTCAGGAGAAACCAATCCCGTCATCACCCAAATCACCCAACAAAGCCTCTGAAGAGGTGGATCTATCGAATGAGTCTCCCTCTGAATTCGGCAAATGAAGCCACTTGGGCCCCTGAAGCCTTCGGTCCCCACCCGTATACGGCGCACCTCGGGCCAAACGTCGTACCATCCGTGGGTCTCGTTGGGCAAACGATTCTCGGGCCAGCCATCCAAGAGCAGCAAGGCTGAGAGCTCGTCGATGACCTGGTGGAAAGGAGAGTCGAAAAAGCAAGGTTAAGATATCAATGAAGAACTCGTACAATGCAGAACAAGGTCCTCCAAAATAAGTTATTCACTAATTCAATGAATTAATTTGAGACAACATTCAATGAATTTACAATGACATTCTCTGACCGTGAATAAAAACTTGTCTCTATCTAGCTCAAGTGTTGCTCCTTCACCCTGTATTGGTACACCTGGTTGATGGTTGTGTGTGTCTCATGGTTGGATTTGCTGTCCAGGCATCAGGAATAGAAAAAAATTACAAAGACATATATTCCCCGGAAGGGGATCAACTATAGGGGAAATAAAACACCACCTTAAGCAAAACCAAGTGATGGTTGCGTGTTCTCTTGCCACTGCTGTTTGTTTTCTCGCCTCAGCAGCGGGTGGCGGCACGGATCGTCCACAAATGCCCTGGATGCTACCTGCGCCGGACACCCCAGTATCTCATGTGTATAGTGTAGAGTTATCATACCTGACAACACCTGAGGCTCCAAATACACCCGGTGTTTTTTCCACCCACATGGACCACATGGGAACCTGAACATGTCTTCTTCCAGTCAGCTCTGAACGTTCGGTTTTCTTCGTCACATCCACCACGTGACCGGTGGGTGCTGAGGAGGTTTCTCATGGCTTCTCCGGTCCTAAAAGGAGCCTATCCCAAAGGTGCTCAGCACAGGACAGGCAGGGACACCGTAATCGGCTCCAGGCACCGTAATCGGCTCCAGGAGGCTCCAAGTACTTCGGAACATGGGTAAATTACTACCAGGACCCTCTAAGGGGTGCCCAATGGAAGCCTATAGGTAGTGTGGGGTAGTCCATTGGACACCCCGACAGGAGGGTCCTGGCAAGTAGTACTGTAACCCGTGGCCTGAATATGTTTGGAAGATCGGGTCCTGGAACCCATGATATCCGTCGGGTCCAGACGGTTCGAGCTCGCTCGCTGGCTTGGAGCGTTCTCCGATCCTTCGCATCTGTGGGGCTGTTCTGACGCGACATCCAACATGATCGACGCAAAATCAGCACGACCCGAAGCCACGAGAACTGGTTCTCGGAGCAGGCCGCCAAAACAGCACGAGAAGCCACGACTCTGGCGAGGATTCTCATCCACAAAACAAACAGGCTCAAAGGGATGGTCTGGACTCGCTCACGGAGCGAGCGAGCGAAAAGGGATGAGCCGAGGCTCCTGAAAAGGGATGAGCGGATCCCGAAAAGGTCGGAGCCCTACGGATCGGTGCCTTCTCCGGGTTCGGTACTACGGTACGACCCTCCCACCTACATCACAGTGTCTCCAACACATCACCGTACCTGAGGTTCGGTACATTCCAACGGATCCCTATACCAATTATAGGTCTCAGAAGGTGTTTGGGGTGGCTGCCATGTTCGGGTCCAGATACCTTCTGAGGAGGTACGACTGGAGCCCTAGGTACAAGGGATGTGGTAAGCTCAAGTCGGGATGGTCCGAAAGGAGTTGGGATCGCGCCCCGCGCTCGCAGCCATGAGGTGAAGGAGCTTCTATGGAGCGTTTGGGATCAACACTTGTCGACTGTCTAAGACATTCGTTTTTGGAACTGAGTTCTGAATATTCCATCCCAAACCAGGGACTCCTTTCATCACATTCCTCCATCAAACCTGTGAACTGCTCCCTGGCCACGCCGCCTTTGAAATCAACGCCACGTACCTGGGACGGTCGGCGCAAACCACCGAGTGATGGGTCGGTTGAATGGAAATGGCCACCTGACGGAAATGACTAATCATGGCACATCAATGTTCAGAAACAGTTCTTTGCACCAGATTGGCTTAAAAACATTGAAACTCATCTTTATAAATTAGAACAGTTCCCGCATGTTCCCACACCATCCATGTATGGTCTATATATACACCAACATTGGGGTGGTTTGAGGGGTCAATGTAGGCACATATTCCAGTCCCATGGATGGTCTGGGTTCTTTGTCACAAAACAGTTTGTGGTCCAATCTCGAAACGGGGTAAGGGATTATGGAATGGGTTGGCGTCGAATGGAATGGGTTGGCGTCGAACGTCGGCCATCCACTTGGCGAACGGATGTGTATGGATGGTTGATGCCAACAAAAAGGCTGACGCTCCATACGAACGACCATGTGGAATTTGATAGCCGGCAACTGTATCTTTGGACTCTACATGGGTGCTCTTATAGTAGACAGCCCTGAACAAACGGAGGAGGCATCCCTGAACCGCCGTTTTCACGATACTGTTCGTAGCACCGAAAATGAGTACACGTATATTTACCTGTATTGGGTTAGGGTCATGTCCCACAGTCTAGGTTGCGAACTGGAGACTCCAGATGGACAAAATGGATCACCGTATATTGGGTAAATCCTATTGGCCCAGTGGATAATGATGGTTAGGTTGGCGGCTGACATCTCTAAAATAGTCATATGTAACATGTGATAACTGTTTACTGACTGTTACAGGTAATGGGACATCCCCAAGGTGGATCACTCCAGTACGTATGCTACACGGTCTTCCAGGATCTTCAAAGTGATCGAATTTGAGATACCAGAAACCCAATCACTTAGTCCTTCAAAAGGTCACTCAGGTCAATTACACATACAATACCTTCAAAATCCGCTTGTAGATTAGACTCCCCGGAAGAATCATGGAAGGTGTATGGCACCACCACCTGTTTGGTCTTCGGATTGAAGACAGTCATCCAAAGCCACGGAGAAGCACCACGTAACCAATATGAACCAAAGGAGTCTTATGATCTCCCCTACCAATTTTGGCCTCGGCTTCCCATTCCATGCATTTCCATCCATTCCATCCATTCGATTATTTGATTCCATTCCATTCCATGCCATCCATCCATCCTCATCCATCTTGTCCTTTTCGCCCAGGTGGCGGGATTGGTCGCACGGTGATACACCGGGTCCAAGAGCGGATCCTGGCGCGGAAACTTGAGGTCGGTTTCGGCGGAATGCGAGGTCGGTTGTGGGAAATGTTCCCAGTTTCAGCTTCGGAGTCAGTGCATGTTGCATTCTTCGAGAAAAGAAACATGGGGAATCTTGCGGCCAGGGCGGTTGGAGAGGTGAGGAGTAGGTGAGTATAGTAGGTGACAGGTAGCTTTCTTGGACAAAAATACCAGTGGAATCTTTCTTCTCTACAAATGATCTGGTGCAGTGGTTTGCAGACGTTCTTGCTCAGGTTGTGAGCACGTTTGCCGGCCTTAAAAAAGAAGGAGGTTGGGAAATACTTGAGTTCCCGATCGAACGGTGGGTGTGCAGTGTCACAGGGCGTGCAGCTGTTCGAACATTCCCATGGATATTGATTTTCAGATTTCTCATGATTTCTTCATATTTATCCCATTTTGATCAATCAGTTGCCGTTTCACTGCTCGACTTTCAGAGAACACTCCACAGAATCTGACCTCATTCGTTCAACAGAACAAACGGCACCAGTCTCTGACTGACACCCCCGAATCCACTGACACCCCCGGCATAAGCCCACTACTACGTGGGCCCTGGAGATGTGGCACTTGCAACTTGCAGCTGAAAAGGCTGAGGTGTTCTCAAAACGTCGAGGTGTTCTTCTCACATCTTCACCAAGAACAATCTCCTGTGAGGATTGTGAGGACTCTCAAACATGAGAAGTCGCTTATTGCAGGAAGAACGCCGTCGCATACCGGGAGTTCATCTCCCGGAACTTAGACCAAAAAAAATCTTATACCAGGACCTTCCAACAGGTGGTTTTTGGACACCTCTTAACCTCTAAGGGCGATTTATAGATTCCTCTTGGAAGGTCCTGGTATGACTCCTT
Source organism: Durusdinium trenchii (assembly GCA_963970005.1). Taxonomy (NCBI): domain Eukaryota; class Dinophyceae; order Suessiales; family Symbiodiniaceae; genus Durusdinium; species Durusdinium trenchii. The sequence goes on from CAXAMN010008890.1 coordinate 947,438, forward strand.
TTCGATGAATGCAAATGATTTCACCCACAGTGACAACATCTTCCTTGCTGTTCACTTCCACCCACAGTCCAAGGTTCACGGAGGGTTCCCTCCGCGGGAAAAAAACCTGTGCCCCAGGGCCCCAGGGACCTGTTCTCTGCAGCTCACCATCCGTAAGTTCGTGCACAAGGACCTGGTGCCAGCTTCGGCCGGAGACGACCCGCCGTCGCTGGGTTCAGAGAGTTTGCAACTGCATGGCTTAAAAGGAATCCCTAGACTTCCAAGACCAATTAAAAGATGGGAACGACCTGGTGTTTGTAGTGTAACATCCTTAGCTGATTCGGGATTCAGCCTATCAAATTAATGGTGGTTGGAAGCCTATAGGGGAATGTTTTCTGGCACTGTTCGGGTTCAAACATAATGTTTTTCCAACAAAAGCAGGACCATGAAAGACCTTTAAAAAAAAAAAACAACGCGAAGAAAAAGTGATCGTGCTTGGCAGTATATACTGCATGGATTGTTCCAAGCAAGAGATGAACTATCATAAATCAACCTGTGTTCCATCGGAGATGGTATCCACTTGACGACGGTCAAATGGCGGTCATGGCACCTGGAGCCCCTGTGCACCCTGGTAAGATACCCTCTGACGAACACATCACATGGTTACGTGGATGGCATGGTCATTTGGAAGACTATACTTTCCTCTACCAACTCAGGGGTTTTCCACTTCCATGTGATGTGTTCGTCGGAGTGTAACCTCCGCCGTTCCTCTTCGTGCTAGACCATTGCTTCAATGCCAACGCCAGACTTTCGCTCCCACGGAGTCCGCTGCACAAACCGTGCGTGTAAGTCACTCACTTACCGTTGCCACAACAACCGCATGACTCATGACACATAGCTGTGGCTTATCCCACTATGTTTTAAGTCGCATTGTACATGTCACACTCTGTACGTATGCGGTTCCTTCTCTTCTACTTACCTTTTCACACCGTCTGTCATAACCGCTGACTCACAAGAGCAAGGGGTGTATGGGTGCATAGACTGTGTTCGCCCGCGATGTCGAACCCAAAACCTTGGTAGGTTATCTAGTAGTCGATTCTGTTCATGTTCGGTGGTCAACCAGGGTCCCCTGGTTTTGACCCACAACCACATGTTTCGAAGACGTGATGACAATGGCTTGGACCCAAACGTGGTCGCTCATCACATCGGAATCCAAGCCGCAGCGTCGCAGCTCAGTCCACCGGACGGTCCACCTGGTTTCCTGTCCCAAACCTGTCCCGACAGCCTTTCCATTAAGTACTGCTCAATATTGGTTGAACTGAATAGAAATAACAATGCTGGTTCGGTAAAGACCATGACATGAATGGTGGTTGGAAGCTTATAGGGCTGTCATTTGCGGTGAACGGCGAAGCCCCATTGTTGGCAAGACCAGTCACCTGAGATGGTCAAACACTGATCCTCAAAGCAACGGAATTCGGAATCCTGATTTATTGTTTTTTTGGGGCACTACCTGGAGTTGGCCCGGAAACGTATGAGGACAGTCGTACCTGTTTTTGTAGGGTTCGTGATGGGTCATGTCACATGTTCTATATTTCTATATATATATATATATATATTAGTTCCGGACGAAATCTCTTGGACAAAGCCTTGAATGGACCGGCCCCCATTGGTTATGCAGGTTTGCAGCTTTCACTACGCAATGGTTTGTAACCTTTTTGTCTTTTGGTTTTACATGGTTTTGCTTTCATAATTGTTTTCTGTTTATGGTTTTGCTGTTTATGACTTTACCTCTGGTGAAACATCATTGGATGAGGGTGCGTTCAGGTCTGTTGAGCTAGCCTCGCCGTGGACTTGGGCTCGGATCTTCTGGCTCAAGACTTGTTGCTTGAGACGGTTCCTCGCCCTGCGTCTCTGCAGGCGCTGAGCTTTCTTCTCGATCTCAAGCTGCAGGGGGGCCCCACTGCGCTCCCGAGCTGCGTCTCGGGCCTTTTTCAGCAGGCCAGCTGCCGCGCTTGCGCCGCTTCCGCTTCCGCCAGCTTCGATCACCGTCTGAGATGACATGGCGCACTACTGAAGGGGCACAATCTCTTAGAGTCAGCAGCTCCATAAAGTCAACCAGCAGGAAGAGGCTGTCGAGAGCTGGCCGGTCCAGCATGTCTTTCGGCAACGGTTTCTGGTGAGCACTCACTGCCCTGTGAAACAAGTATGAGTCCAGGAGCTTGCTCATTGATTTCAACTCCTTGTCTGCATCAATCTCAGAATTTTGCAAGTCCAATCTTTCCTTCTGGTTGAAGCCGCTTCCCCGCGCACAAAAAGAAGCACAGGCCACATGGAAAAGAGCTCTCTGTGGGATTGTGTGTCGGCATGGTTTTAAGGATTTCATGGTGCCAAACGTGATGTCTAAGCATGCGCAAATGCAAGCCAGGCGTGCGCTCCAGGCCATGCTCACTCGCACAAGCATCAAACTTTTGCATAAGCATCAAACAATTCCAGACAGTTTTCAGCAACAGGGAAGGTTTCCAATATCCCAAGACCACCCCGTGACTACTTTAGTATTGTGTCCACCAGAGGTGGCTTTATTCTAGAAATCAAGAAACTTGGAAAACAACAACAAAAAAAAAACAAAGCAAACCAAAAAAGCACCAGCAAAGACAATAAACACATAACGAGGGTTGTTTGGAGGGGCCGGGTAGGGTTAGTACTGGACAAGGGTCTTATCTGGTGCCGGGTCAAGTGTCGCACTTTTGGTCGCTTTTTCCTGGTGCCGAGTCAAATGTCGCACTTTTGGTCTCTTTTTTTTCCGGCGCCGGGTCAGAAGTCGCACTTTTGGTCTTTTTTTTTCTTTTTTTTTTTTTTTTTTTTTTTTTTTCGCTTTATGTATTTTTACTTTGTTGCGAAAAAAAAAGAATGAGCGAAAAAAACAACGAAAAAAAGCGACCAAAAGTGCGACTTTTTACCCGGCGCCGTAACAAAAATTGGAAAAAGAGCGACCAAAAGTGCACCAGAAAGTGGACCCTCCCCCAAAAGTGCGCCAGAAAGTGCGCCAGAAGTGGACCCTCCCTCAAAAGTGCGCCAGAGCGTGGACCCTTCCAAAAAGTGCGCCAGAAAGCCCGGCTGAGTTGTTCCATTTTTGCTTGCAATTTTCTTGCTTTTTTTGCTTTTATGATTTGCTTTTGTTTTCTGGTTGCATTTTGGGGTTGCTTTTTGTTTGCTCTTTTTTCGCTTTGTGATTGCTTTTGTTTTTCTTTGCATTTTGTGATTGCTTGTTTTTTGCTTTGTTTTCCTTTTTTTTCAAGATGGTAAACTTCTAGAATAAAGGGGTCTGGCAGACACAACTTTAGTATTCCATTAGATTTTGTCGGATGCTCATAGAGTACTTTGGAGGGTCCAGGCAGATTTTCCACTTCCTCACAAGCGCCGGTTAGACCTCCATAATCAAGCAATTCTGAACTCGACCACCCAACCGACAACCCTTCCTGCACCGCGACCCGCGCGTTTTCGCGACCCGCACACCTGGCTGTGGCCACCGCCCAGCCAATGACCTGATTCTGATTCCTGAGCTACGAACCACGCTGCGCTGATTCGGTGGGCGAAGCACCCGGAGGCCGAGAAGGATCCAAAGGCAGCACCCCCCCCCCACAACCGTCGGAGTTCCTCAGGGGGGCGTTTCGAACAAAGGCCCTTCCGATCGGTTGCGTGGAGGGGGGTTTCGCGCCTGAGCAAAAACCCAAACAACCCCCTGGCCAGACGGTTTTGGGACAAAAACCACAGGTGGTTTCTGGGCCACTGGACACCAGGAGTGCACTTTTTGGAGGGTCCATCCATAGGACTTCTTTAGAGTTACACCCCTTCCCCAAAACCGAGAAGACCATGTTTAAGAGAGTTCGGTTTACCTGGTTGTGTAGAGCCGTAAGAATCTGGGTCCGAAGCAACACATCAATTAGGGTTTTGAGGGTCTGGACCCCTGCTATTAGGCTATCTTAGGGAGTAATGTCCTTAGTAGAAACAATTGCAAATCCGGATTCAGGCTATAAAACCAATGGTGGTTGGAAGCCAAACTGGTACACACATTCGTCCATGGATGGTCTGGGAATAGGAGAACAACTCAAGAAGCGAGCCCTGGCAATGCAAATGGATGGACCTGTCTCCCAACAAAATTGATGGTGTGAATCTGATCATCCCAAAGGAATAGGGCCTAATAGGGTCTCTATGGTGAATCATCCGTGGCTATCGGATATCGTGTTCAGCCAAGAAATCATGGTCGTTCACTATAAGTATATAGAAGGGAGGCATCTTAGTTGAGCCAGGAGAGCTTTTAGATGCGTTTAATTTCGGCTCTTTAAGAGGCTTAATGCATCTTCCTGCTGGGGTGTTCCAACGTAGCCTTTTTTGTTTCATGATAAATTTGTTCAGGCAGGTAACCCCGAACCGAAGCAGCTGGCGTGAGGATGCGTGAGGTCATGTGTCAAGAAAAACAGTGCCTACAAAAGGATATGATTTCAATATATGATGTCAAAAAGCGAGCCCAACTGCTGAAAACGTTCAAGGATCGTAAAGATCTAGGACCAACAATCCATGTTGTTTGTCTACATTGACCCTGAAATTAGCGCAAAACCACCCCAATGCAGGCAAATGTTCCATACATGGATCGTAGGACAATGCGTCCACCTCGGAACACTCTTTATTGGACGAAGGCTAGGGATGGGTAGGGGATGGTAGGGGGTATCATCATGTATCTTCTCTACCAAGGTCAGTGAGGCACTGGCATCTCTCATTTCCCATTCAGTCCGGTCATGACCCTTTTGGAACGAGAACACATGATTCACATCCCAGCAGCAAGCACCCGGCACTGATTCGATAGCGCGTGGTGCATGGTGCCCACCTCAAGGCTTGAGAGCCGCACGGGACACGCGAATCGCCGAAGCCATGGGATTGTCCGTTGGATGGGCGAGCCTCCCCGTGAAATCCATTTACCCAGACGCTCATGGGCCCTCATATGGAGGAGTCTGGGGTCTCAATTCTCTAGGTTTTGAGGGACCAAGGGCTGTTTGGAGCGTCTGGGTAGAGCGATTAGCTCGATTCTTGTTGACCTTCCCAAGGTCGACTAAACACCTCATCCGCTGTTCAAACCACCTTGAGACCTGGCCCTCCCAAGCATTCCCCTCTATAGGTTCCTCTGCACGGTTCTGATTTGTTAATGTCTTGCACTAGCCGCACGGCTCGATCCACTCAGTCCGACGAGTTACATAACACGACCTGGCACGATGTGGATTTTGGTGGTGAATGTGGGCCGCCATATATTTGTACCAGGAGCAACCCTAGTAAAGAAAAGGACCTTTTTCCAAACACACGTATTTTGGATGGTCTTGGTTATATCTCCCTGCACCTCCAGTCGCACCTCCTCAGGTTCGGTATGACTGGACCCGAACATGGCACCCGGGCCCCGGTCGTCCCACCTTCTCAGGTTCGGTACGACTGGATGGTCTAGGGTATATAACCCAGACACGACCTGTCTGGGACTGCCATTTATGCCTACATGGACCCCCAGTCAACCACGCCGTTTCTCGGCCGTCCGGACTGCCACTCCCAGACAGGCTCGTGTCTGAGTCCCGACGTCTCGCCATGGAGGTCGTGTCTGTTCCTTCGACCCAGCTGCTCTAAGAAGACCGGTGAGATCCGATAAGTCTCCATGAAGCCAGGAGGTACTGTAGGCTCCACTTCATTGCCTCAGAATAGGTGCACGCAGCAGAAGAGGTGCCGACGCAGGGGGTACGGCCATGGCAGGTTTTTGTTGGGGGATGTTCGTTTTATGAGATATGAGGAGCAACTGGTGCTTGCTCTGAGTCACATGACGCCAGCTTACAAATCACTCGTGATGGTCATCGGGCGATGCTCGTTGGTCTGGTCAAATAATAGGTGTTCCCGACCACAGATTGGTTAAGCAAAAACAATGGTCACAGTCCAACAAAAAGGCTCTATACCACGGGCCCCACAGGTCCCAGTTAAAAACCAGGTGTTTCCCTAGCAGAACACATGGTTTTTGTATGTGAACACTGTGAAAACCTTTGTTTCTCATGGTTTGGTTCGGGCCCCTGGTATATTCTTATAGGGGAAAGAACACATATATCACACCACAATCTTCTTTCCAGCCCTATGGATCAAAGCACTTGATCTAATCGGATTGGACTTTCAAGTAGCCTCGGCTGTGCCCCCTGTGGCACAAAAGTTGCTTCTGGATCTCTGTCTCGGCACGGGTGGGGTTTAACATCCCGAAGCCTGCCAATCGTGCCATCAATCGAAACAACCTGAGGAACTTTGGGGAAAATTTAATTCATCCGAATTCCACCACCTACTCAACTGTCCTTCTCCTCCTCCTATCTCCTCCCAAAACACCGCTTGTCGCGCTCATCCGAGGACCCACACCCCTCCAGGACCCCAGAAGAGCTCCCTGTCCCAGGCGCTGAAGGGCTCCTCGTTGTTCACGATCTCCGCATCGCGGTACCGGCTGAGCCCTCAGTGAACCCGCGTGCCGCGCAACCATGCCGGGTTGCGGTACGCCCGGGAAGAGTGACTGAAGCCGGTGACAGTGAAGAGCACTTCCCAGTTGATTGAGAAGAGAAGCAACATTGAGTGAACGATGTGTGAACATCGATGGGAGGGTCATCTTTTGTATAGAGCCTTTTCCAGGGGCTCTCAAAAACAGGAAAAATAAGGTTTTCACATACAAAAACCATGTTTTTTGCTAGGGAAAACCAGGTTTTGGATGGTTTGTGGGGCCCCTGGTTGCATCCTTTTACACATGCAAACACATATTTGTGCCCCCTTTCTGGAGCCACCAAACAGAGTCAGCGCGTGCCGTCCAGATCCAGCACCAAAAAAGACTCGCGGGAGGCCAGTTCTTCTGATGCTCGGAAGATCACTTGTTTAAAAGACCGGACCCAACAATGGTGAGCAATGAGAGCGATCCCTTAAACACGTGCAACATCTTGCAACAACATGGAGAACCAACCAGTAATATGCCAGGCTAAAAAATAGTACGTAGGATCAAACCAGTCGCAAAGAAAGAACATCACCACAATCCCCGCATGTTCATGTGAGTGCCGTTTCCGGCGTGGCACGTCCAAAGTGCAGCATGTTCCACATCTTTAAGGACCAAGGCACTTGGCACGTTGCGGTTGTGCACCGTCTTTTGCAAGGTCTCAGTGATGCCCTGCGCGTCCGCGTCCGTGGTCTGTCCGCAGTGGTCTGTCTGCAGATGGCCATTCCTCGCCCAGAAGAAGTAGCAAGACCGTTAACTGTAACATATCCCAGACACGACCCATGGGACTGCCATAGGACTGCAGATCAATTGGGGTGGTGGTGCCAGGGGGGTCTGTCTGGGGCGGCAGTCCGAACTGGCAGTCCCAGTCAGGTCGTCGTGTCTGGGTATTGCTTACATATTGAACATCCACGAACTGACAGCTGGTTGCCATGAATGTGTTTTTCTGTCATAAAACATAACCCATAGACTCAATGGGACTGCCATATATGCCAATCAGTTGGGGTGGTCAATGTATGGCATATATGGCAGTCCCATGGAGTGTTTGGGTAATGTACAACAAATCACGTGTGCCAAACCTAGACACAACAAATGGGACTATGACTCATCACTTCGCGTGGGGTGACTGTGGGTATATATATATATATACCTGGATCTTCCAACTGTGACAAACTTCTGCCTTTTCATCCATAAAATCAGCCAAGGTCAGCATATGATGCCACCCAAGAATACCTCCAAACCACCTTTTCGTTCAGAGTCCCTGGGAAAACCCACATCTGGCCGTCCTTTCAACTCCCAAGGTCGAACCACTCAGCAAGGTACCCTCCAAAACCCTTCTAACAACCTGGGGTTTGGATCCTTAGAGTGAGAACACCAAGACCACCCTCTGCCCTGGGTCAGCCCCACACCACGACCTGACCGCCCTCTTCAGCACCTTCCTTCGACTCTCCGGAGATCGTCTCGTGTCGAGGGTGTCGGCCTTGGTGAGGTTCAGCGCAACAAAGCCATCCGTGGCACGGAAGAACTTGTAGGAGGCAGGGGCCAAAGCTGTCAAGCTAATGTCCTGTTCGCGCGATGAAAAAGCGATGAAGATTCGGAGTGGGTTGGGCGGCGAGGACGACACGATCGGAGAAGAGTTCGTTCACTGGACGAGTTGTTGACCTGTTGTTTTAGTGTAGTGGGGTGGAGACCCCAATCCCTTAAACAGGTTGATGTTCAAATAGGTTCTCGACTGGCGATAGGTTAGGTTGGCATTCTTCTTGCAAATATCGCATATTTGATGGGCGTGATTCTGGGTGGTTCGTAACTCCCGGGTGGGCGTTTTTGTTGCGAATGACCTCTCAGGTAGGTCAACCGGTCGGTCTCCTGACGTTGACATGTTTTGACCCATAAGTCACATATTCACTAGCAAGAGGTACATGTAAACTTCCTGTGGCTCCTAACCTCCATGTTGGCCTGGTTCCTGTGCCTTTCTGGTCAAATCTGGGTCCAAGACCATCCCCAGGGCCCCAGATACCTGGACCCTAGACCCTCCTTTTCCAGTTGTCTGGGCCGTGGAATGTTTACAAGGCTGGAATCAATGAAGCTCGACTTTGCTCAGCCAAAGCGCAGACCGAAAGGATTCGGCACCAAATCCTTAAAGGTTTGCCCACGGTTCCGGCGAATAGGAGAACAACAAGGGATCGGATATATTCACCAAGCAAGCAGCCAACCAACCAACCAACCAACCCACCCACCCAACCAAGCAAGCACGCAAGCAAGCAACCAAGCAAGCAGCCAACCAACCGGACCGGCATCGTGGCCTCCTTAGCCAATTCTTCCGGAACGCCCTCCCAAAACCGCCCGGTCCGGCTGTTCTGGCTGTCCAAAGGCTGCACGATCCCCTGGGCCAAAATACCTCACATGTCATTTTTCACGTGGTGAGGTCCGGTGGAGGTGAGGTGTCGGTCCAAATGCGGAACGGCCCAGCACCCGACCCGGTGACCGTCTTCGACCGTACACCGAAATGGAGGTGGTGGGCCAGGAGCCGGAGTGAATTGGGGGGAGGCCAAAAGGCTGGTTCAACATCCAGAGCTTCGGGCCCAACTTCCCCCTTCGATGCCTAGCCGAGCCGGCTTCCCTGAGGGATCTGTTTTCGTAGCTCAGGTTCGGTACGAAAACGGATCCCGACAATGGCTCGAGTCTCCAATCACTGTACCTCAGAAGGTATGTGGATCCCTATGGTCTGCAACAATGAGGAACTCTTGGGAGAATGCCCAAGACGAGTACGGTCAAAATCCACCATGATCCAGGACAGGACTGCTTAGAACCTTCTTCGCTTAAACAAAGACCGCAAGTAGTTCTTGGGATTTGGTGGGAGAATGCCTCAGATTTTCCAGCATCATCACAACACCAAGGGCTCAAAACATTGGAAGACTCCTAAAGACTCCTTGGACTACCTGGACTCAGCCGAGCATCCGAGATCGATCTATATAGGATGGAAACAGGTCCAGAAGTTGAACCCTCAACACAGGAATTGACCGTAAGAATCAGTGTCGACAATCAGCTACAGGTCGATAGGAACATTTGCTTCATCATAGAGCACAGAGGAAAAATAGATCCTTTTGCCTCCTTTTGCTCTGATTCGAAAACGGAGACGGCATGATGCAGCAGTCAACAAGGCGCATGAAGATCACCCCTGGCACCGAAGTGAAGTAAGCCAAACGGTAGGACCTCAGAACGAAGATCATCTTCAAGAGCAAGGCAACACCAAAGGCTTTGAAGACTCGTAAATGAGTGAAGTCACGGCGGCAGTTTTCTTGTATGAACAAGCTGTTTAAACTGGGTGAAAGCTTGAAACCACGCTGAAGTCAGGGTTACACACATGCTAACTCCTTTCATAATCAATCTTCCACTCCAACGTAAGACCAGCAAATGTCGAGACTTTGGAGTTGGGGAAGGTGGAGATCAGAGTCCTTGATGGACCCAGCCAACACAGGAGAGAGGTCCAGCAAGAAAAGACTCGATTCAAACTGGATCAATGTGAGACAACAAGAAACACATGGACGTGATGGGATCACGTCAATTCAGGGTTCTCCAACAAGCATTGAGATGTGCTTTTCGTACACCTTTCAGAGTACCTAGTTGGGTCTTCGAATCTAGAGAACGACATATATCCAAAAGAGAGAGCCAAGCCCTTTTCTTAGCAGAATCTGATCAAATAAACGTCTTGAACCTGAACCGCCTCCAGTGGTTTTGTCCGGCAAGGCGGTGCAAACTACCTTCCGTAGTTTCCAAAAGAAGTCTGAATTATACACACAAGCTTCTTAAGTGTTTGTCTAGAGGACCAACCAACTAGACTGAACCTACCCAGATGCTCCGTTCACAGCCCGACCGGTCCCTCAAAACCGGATTTGAGACCCTAGACCCCTCCAGGGTCCGTGAGTGATGTCCAAAAGGTACCCATTTCGGTCCAAATCACCACAGAAAAAGCGGAAGAAAACCACGGTTTAACCCGCGCAGGGTCCAAGGCATTTTTGGGGAGTTCTATCAATCCAAGTAGCACAAAGTAGACTTTCCAGTCCACGCCAGTCTCACTGACCATCAACCCTGAATAGCTCGATAAAACGGGCACTGCCGTGTAGAGATTCGTGGCCACCAACACAGCCTGCGGGTCTCCGCGTCTGTCGCCGAAAGGGTGGCGAAAAGGAGAAGCGACGCAAACGCTGAGCGTTCACAGCCTGGATCGTCGACTCTTGAGTAACTAATCTTTTCCCATATGAAGGAGGTGTTAAATATGGGTGGTATTTATTCTCTCGCCCTGCACGAAGTCCTTTCGCACAAAAAGCGATGGACATCAACAAAGGCAATCACATGCCAGCACCACTCAAAGGGTGGTTTACAGACCCCCTTGATTATCTATATAACCACCCTTTGGGTGGTGGTGCTGGGTAGTTATTAATCAAAAAAGTCTACAATACTCAGATCCCCAAACGCTCCGCCCGACTCGCGCCAAGAGCGGTCCGAAAAATGTGTGGAAATGTCCAGAAACGACGGAGCTTTCGTGGAAAATATCAATCCCTGCAACAAGGAAAGTGGACATTATGTGATCTGACAAATGACATCCAAAGACCAAACATCCATGTTTTGTCGCAGGGAGGGTAGGACATGACCCAATCAAAAAAGGTACGACTGTACCCATGTCCTAAATGGGTCGCCTCCAGGTACTGTCATGCATGATAGGAGCTGGCACCACTAGGTATCAATTTGCCTTGTCAGATTTTGAGACACATGTTGATATCATATCGGTCGGTGACTTGGATGACTCCCAATCAAAGTCAAAACTCAAACATGAGATTAAAGATCTGTTAACGTACATCTCCGAGTCGCGCAAAGTTGCTCAGACATTGCAAGCGCTTTGGGCTTGGTCAATGACAGAACACAAGGTCCAACTTGCCAATGAAATTGTATAGTATCATTCCAAAACAAAGGAACCTCCTTGGCCTCCTGATCTTTTCTGTTCAACATCTATGGGGATGGCGAACCTTTTCTGCGGGCAATCAATCTCAGATTTGGACTCTACAGGTACCCAAGATTGCCCAAGTAAACAGTAAACTCCCTCCAGGCAGCAAAGCAGACCATTGGGAGGGCTTGACCATCCAGCCAACGTTGAGGCGAGTTCCAGGAAATTGTCACAAAGATCAACAGCGCGTAATTCCTGGACGAGTCTTCACTGAGTTCCGCGAGAACTTCTCACTTCTCTACTCCGTGACTCCTGTCCCAAAAAACCACACCCGGCAAACACCGAGGAACTGCAAACGCACGGAGTTCGCACGGGGTTCCCTAAATAGAAAAAAAACAGCGCACTTCGAAGCAATCAAGGGTAAGTGGGGACATTCTTGGAATTGACAACTGACCTGCGTTGATGGCTCAGTTGACTTCCAAGTGCAAGTGCTTTTTGTTCTAGCACAATGTCTTAATGTTGGATCTTGATTAGTAAAAGGGGTCCCCCCTCAAACAAATGGGAGATCCTCTATAATAAACTACCACCAAAACAAATCTGGGTTCCTGTGAGGCTTCCTTTTTGTAATTGATTGTAGTATTCATTTTCCTTTCTAAAATTATTTGTCATTAGGTATTCTTTGCAATCCTTTCATACTACTACATAAAAGATTGATTAAGGAATTGACGGCTTTGGGAAGCTGTGAGTTTTGAAGAAGAACTTGAGAAACCCATACTTATCAATACTCTCAGCAAGCCAACCATTGGCTTAGTAGCATTAAGAATTAATATGTCTATTTCTCTAAAGGAAATATACTTAACATACTTAACCCTAAATATGTTTCAGATAATAAAAAATTAGGATCCCCCAACAATTTAGCATAATAGAGAACCCTTAAACAAAAAGGGTGTCAAGAACTATTTTTCAAAAAAAAAAGCATTATAGAGGGCCCTATTACTAATCAGCGTCCAACAGTACACATGATCACAAAACCATCAAGAAAAGTTCAAACAGCGGACAAACAAACACTCACCTTGTTACTTGTTCTATTTTCCTATACACTTGGAACGGTAACAGTAACACTGTAACACTATAGATTTCACGTCACTTAACATGTTGAAAAAACAAAACACAACAAAAAACATCATGCGCTAGATAAATTGTCTTGCACAAAGCAACAAACCTGTATCGTAGGGTGTTCAACTGCGTATATTGTGGTAGTTTCCCATTAAAATATCCTGGTGTAGTGTGAGTTGCTGCTTGGATAGATTTTGAACTCATTGGTAGAACTCCCTGCATAATGATCCAGCCAACATAGCACTCGCATATCTTCTTAGGTCATGCATGGTTATGCCATCAGCCAGTCCTGGCTCCGAACGCCGCCTCCTTCGGCTCGATCGTCTCTCCGTCCCGCGCTTCCTCGCGATCGATCGTTCTCGCCCAAGCATCAGGATGAAGACGAAGATCGTCATGGCGCGGCCCAAGGTGCTGTTCAACGTGCGCTCCAACGCCGATTTCCTGAAGGGGTCGAGGTGGGGAGTGCTGGACCCCGCAGAGGTAGGGGTCCGAACCCGAGTTCGGGGTCGACGATCCGAACGGGTCGACGACCCCTGGTGGGTGCGAACGTGACCCGGTCACTGGCTACCTCTGTAGGGAAGGGCCTTTGGCGCCCGAACGAGGGTCGGTGACGTCGTCGGGTGGTTCGTCGGAGGGGAGAAGCGAAAGTCGGGGACAGGTTCGGTCGGTTCGGCTGCCTGATGAGGCAAGAGTTCTGCGGAAGATTGAGGTCTATACTATAATATATAGAATCTGCGCCTTATAGCTGCTATTTCTACAGGTTTCTATCCTATAGGCTGCTATTGTTTCCCTCCTAAGAGCCGATGTTCCAGGATTTTCTAAATCTTGTGACTTGAATAGCGAACAACTAAAGAGATGCACTGAAATCCCACCTGACTAGCTTCGGATTGTGAGTCCCTTCCAAACATCCACTCTGTCCACTCCCAATCCGTCCATTTGCACTGGAAACCGCCTGGAAAGCCCAGGAAGGACGTCCCAATGATGGCTATACCCAGCTCAGGTTGTCAAACAAAGCACGTGCAAAGGATACCCCTGCTCTGGGTATGTAGGAAGTGGCATTTGGACGGGGGAGTTTCGTCCAGAACCGTTTCTGCTTGAAAAACCCGACTTCCAGGCACAAGACTTCCCCGCAATCGAACTTCCTCTTCTTCGGCCAAACAAAAAGGGAGCCATGAACCGAAGCAATTCTGGAGAGTCCCCAGTTCGGAAGGCTGCTCAGAACTTGCAGAAGAGAAGACACCGCGGCGCCACGTGATGCATCCAACGCGCGAGTGAAAAGAACGCCGCTTTTTCAGACGGAGCAGCGGCTTGGCAGTGATGAAGTCGTTGGGGATGACCTGCTTTTTAAGAGGTGCTTTGGTTTGGATGTCGGTGTTTTATTCGGAAGGGAAAGGACATAGTGAAGGTTTCTGAGGACTTCTTGCAAGTATAGTCATAGTTGATTTTTAGACGTCATTCCCCGCGCTTCGAGATCTAGGGCTAGGGAGTGTCAAATGAGTGATCTGCCCTCTTCTGAGTGCCTATGTCGAAGGAGCTTTCGCCCGTTTTCTGATTCGATGTGAGGGTGTCCTACTTTCTCCTGAACAAACAGACCGGAACGAGCCCAGAAACCGCCTTCCACCAAGGCAAAGGTCATGCTGGTGTCCATGTTCTCATGTGATCTGATGTGGATTTAGAAAAAAGAGGCAACCAGTGGTCCACGACATGGCAACGCGGGTCATCATTTAAGGTGAAGAATCATGAACAGTCAACAATGCAAACGGTTGATCAATGAACGCCCCCCCACCTTAGACGAGTGTAAAGCAACTCTCCAATATTGGGAGCTTTTCTATTGATCAACCGTCTACACTAACATGCACCTTTAAAATGATCAAACTTGAGATCGCAGGGTGAAGTCACACAAAGGCCCGCAAAAGGTCAAAAAACAAAGACCCAAACAACATTCTGAAGGTCCGTGGTTGGTGGCCGCGCCTTCTTGGTTCTCCCCGGCGACTGCGGTGGCGCGGGGCGCGCGGGCACTGGGACGCCCTTGATTCCTGTGAGCTTGGCCAGCTCCATGTTAATGGTCTTCTGGCGATAAGCATCCTGCATGGCTAGGGCTATCTAGGGCACATGTGGGCTATCTATCTACATTCACGGGTTGGGCTAGGCCACGGGTTGAGCAGCAAATGCCAGGGTTCTCTTTGAAGGTGAGGTGTGCCTCAAACACATTGGTTTACATGTTCGGATCGCTCCCCGAGAGAGAGCACCAGCTGGATATAAAGCTCAGTGGCCCAAAAGAAACAATTATCTGGGCAAGAGACCAAACAGTGTTGTTTTTTGAAGTCTAGAGTAGCTCTAAGGTCTTAGAGGTGTAGAAGCAAATGGTCTAGAGAGCCAGAGGTCTTGAGATCCAGAGACATCTAGAGGTCCAGAGTGTTAGAGAAGCATCTTCTCAGGCTGCAGGATCGCTACACTCCGCACCGGGTCCGACTCATCGACCGGGTCGTCCTGCTTCTTCTGGTTTTGCTCCTGCAAGCGCTGCTCCGAGTCCTCCGACTCCGAGGGCGCCTCCTCGTCCTCTTGCAGCGCCAGGATCGGCATGGCGCAAGGACTTCGGGACACGCCGCAGGCGGTCGCGGAGCGTGCGGGGCGGCTGGAAAACCGGACAAGCGAGGACGGGTTGTTCTGTCGGTTTGGACTTGAGTGGTGTATGTGTGATCTATGTGTGTGTTTTGGTTGATTTTAGTTATGGTCTTTGGGGTGTTCCTTTCAGTTAATGCTATTTTATGCTATTTTGATCCATGTTGCAAGATGTTGCAAGTACATTAGATTCCCCAAGGTCCTCATGATGTTAAGTTTGCCACGAATCGTGCTTCCAGTCTCAGTCTGTTTCCAAGACCCAAGTGAGTGGTCTTGTCCTTTGTCTTAGAACCATATCTTTGGGTTCGACACTCGCTAAAGGAGCTGGCAGGCAGTCAAGGCGGATCAAGGCGGCCAAGCGTTGACTGGCCAGTTCCATGTCGGAGTCGCACACCCCAACCACGTCACTCGATCTTCTGGGGCACCCCCAGCATTAGATTCTGGATGATCTTTCACACCCCCAAGCCTGAAGAGGTTTGACAATCCATGTCTGGGGGGACTATTCCCTAGGCCCTAGGGCTCCAACCGTATCCTGAGAAGGTGGTTAGACCCCCCTGGCACCCACCCCAACCACCGTCGAAATGGAGATGGTTGGAGGGCCCTAGGGATTCATCAAGAGATCAAGAGTTTACAGAGTACTCCCTGGTGACTCCTCACAACTGCCTGGTGAGCTCCTTCTTTGCTCTTTCTTAAACTGAACGCTGGGCGCTGAGCCACATTCATCTACCTTCAGGATCCATGGACCTGACCTCTTAACATAGGGAGTCACCACCCTCTACAACAGGGGTTTGGGGCCCCTCAAAAACCCTTGTTTTTGAGGGTCCGTATCTGTCCACCGGTTACAACGTTTGGTGTGTGGAGACTTCCGCTGCATCGTGGGGAACGGGTGGTAAGCCACAGGGGCAAGCCACACGTCCCATCTCTGGTGACTGAAATAGAATCAGAACCCTAGAAACCTCCACACTAATAGATCTTCCAACTATGGAAAGTGTCTTCCAACTATGGCTGGTTCTATGCTGTTCCTTTCGCGCGGAGAGAAATCGGACCCAGAACCGCCAGGGAGGTGTACAGGAAAGAGGTCCCTGACTGCGAGCCATCCGTCCACTTCCACCAAGCCAGCGAAGTAGAACCCTGACGATCCGGCTCGGTGGTGCTCCTTTTAAAGAAAGAGGCGGTGAAGGGTTTTGTATGGTTTTGGTGGTACCAAACAAATCAGGATGAAAGTATATATGCCGATCAATTGAGCCCATTTCAACCATCCCAATGTACGAGTAGGTCAATAGGCCCTTAAATAGACCATGGAGTTGGAACAAATTGCCAACCTGCAGGACCTTCAGGACCTGCGACACGGAATCCCATAAGTGTAACCTTTTATGGGCGTACAGCTACATAGTGACCTCCACTGCATTCACGACCTGGAGAAGCACTCCGTGAGTTCTCAGCCCTACTTCCAGTTCCTCAAAACCTGGGGATTGCCGAATCCGAGCCCAAACAGCAGGGGGTTTGGACCTTCTCCACCAAGTGACGCAGAACCTCTCAGTGCCCCGGTTTCCAGTGCCGGAGGGTGTTGCGGTCCGGGCCCGGCTTCTCGGCTGAGAACACATCCAAGTCAAACCGACCGAAGCCCTCCACTTGGGTCTGGTGAGTCTGGTGCCGTCAAGAGAACTGTCCCAAGAGAGGTCGAATTTTCGAGAACTGTCGGACCCAGAGAACACTGGAAGTAGCCAAGGGCCCTAGACTTCCAAGACCATGTAAAACAATGGTTGACCTGGTTTTTGTAATGTAAAATCCTTATTGATTCGGTATGACCCGCCCATTAATTTCATGGTGGGCCAGGAAGTAGCTAAGGGCCCTTGGGTTCTGTTGGAAAGCTCCGATCCCTTCATCTGCCCACCCACTCGCTTCGTGGTACGTGTCACGAGTCGACTTTCGGTCGGCAGGAGCTCGCCGCAGCGCAGCTCAGGGCCTCTCCTTGTGAAGCGCAGCACTGGTGTGAAGTGGTCGGGTGCAGGTACGGGAAGATGAACCTGGACCTAGAAGGAAGACCAGCTTCCTCCACAAACCGGCAATTTTCAGGTTCCATGTTAAATCTTCCAGGGCACACCAGGACTTGAATATCTATAGCATAAGATGGGAATATCTACCAAAAACATCTCCCTGCTTCGGTACGAATCGACCGGCTGAA
Source organism: Durusdinium trenchii (assembly GCA_963970005.1). Classification (NCBI taxonomy): domain Eukaryota; class Dinophyceae; order Suessiales; family Symbiodiniaceae; genus Durusdinium; species Durusdinium trenchii. The sequence continues at coordinate 964,820 of CAXAMN010008890.1, forward strand.
TAGGGATGATGGAAGATTCCAGAAAGCCTGACCTCCAACCTGTCGTCCCAGGGTCCTCCGTCCGTGACCGGTCCGGAGGACATTTCTCGAACGCCAAGTGATCCATCCTGGTACCCCAACTGATTGTCGTCGTGTCTGGGAAAGACATTCACCACCCAAACCACCAAAGATCCAAACTTGTTTACATGGAGCATCTGTGGAACAGTTGTGGAAGACGCTGGCGGCACCAACGACATTGTTGCAAGAAATATGACGAAATCGTCTATGCGCCCAACGTCATTGACACAGATTCATGAAATGATTTCCCTATTGTCAGGTAATGCCACTGTCTTCACAGTAACCAATGTTTCATGCCTGTGACCTAGACTTTCCAGCATCTAGGTTTGAGAGTGGGTGCCGCAAGCGCAATGACTCTGTTGAACAGAAACAATAACACGGCAAAACAACGTATACACTCCCTCTCTGAAATCATCATGGAAGTGGCTTGGAAGAGACAATGGTCCTGTACAAACACGTCCAGGTGGCTTGCCACTTCCATGATTATTTCAGGGAGTGTATTTCTATATATGTCTAAAGTCTCAGCCTCATTGTTGTACCGTGGCTCACTTTCTCCTCAAAGGGCTCTTAACATGTTTATGTTTTATTAAGATAAACTGCTTGCGGCCCATGCAGGAATCTCTTCGGTCAGCTTGGCCCGACGTCGCCCTAGGTCATTGCCCCCAAGCGATGTTGTTTCTTTCCATGCGTGTTTTCTTTTGCGCCATGTGTATTTTTCCACGTTTCCTCATGGTTGTGCAACAAAACCTGCTCAATAAGTTGCCAAGAGTTCAGTCCAACCAGTGCTTGTTTTTTCGGCACTCTTTGTTTCGGCACTCCATGGCTTTCGCAAATATGGCCGACGAGATGTTTGCCATTGGCCATGGAGTTCCATCGAACCGGTCCGTGTCTGAGAGTCTATTAGCTACATGCTATGTATACCCTGGTTTCGTCCCGTCGACCATGTTAAAAACGGTCTGACGAACGGTGATCCGAGTGAACAGGAGCTTCCTGAACACTTGGGTGGTGCCGAAAACAGTCTTTGGACTTACTTCTAGGGTATATATATACACTACCTGTTCCTGTTCCTATTCTTGTTCGGGTCATGTCCCATGTACTCGAGCAAAGTCGCGTCGAGTCCACATCATGTTCAGGAGCTCGTGGGAATGGTATGGAGCTTGTTGCAATAGTATGCAAGAGTTACTTAGGTCCTAAGGTGTGTAACTCTTCCAGACCATGGATGGGATTCTAGGCATATGTCCGGAAGGTCTGGAGAGAAGCCGTGTCCATCTCGGCACTGGATCGATTGCGTGCCTTTGGCGGCGCCATTGGAGGGGGTCAAGGCAACTAAGACCCTGACCCAGCCGGAACATCCTTGACAAAAGGTTGAATTGTCCACCGAGTGGGGTCCGACTCCACCCAAAAGTTCGGTATAAGATCCCTACATATTAATAGGTTACATGTTTCTAGGTCCCCCCCCAGAAGTGGACCTAAGGGGGTAGGGATGGTTTTTCAGCATCTTTCAGACCCGACCCTTCGCAACCGGTCGAAGCCTTATAGCCCTTTTCGTCGCTGCACCCCATCGATCTGGCGGAACCCCGCTGCGGACTGAGGCTCCTACCGGTCGATGGGCGGCATGCTACGGCGGATCTCATCCGGTGGCAGTGGAATGGACTCCTGCGGGAATGGATCAATCAGTCCATCGATCGGTGAATGATGGTGAATGTCCACCACAATCCACCAATATGCTTGCAGCACATATTCCAAAATCATCCAAGACCTTATATCTTGTTTAAGTTCAATTTGATGGGACACGGTGACATGATGGCACCCAAATCCGTTTCATTTGCTCCCTTTTTTCCATTCCAAAAACCCAAGGGGGTCTTCAGGCCTTCCTTCCTGTTGTGTGTTTTTACCGGAAGGACCCCGTCCTCTCCGACCAGCTCCGACAGACGTGCAAAGATCCAACTCATGAGATTCATCACTACCGTGCAAACGCTCCAAACGGCCCTTGATCCGGATCCCTCATAATCTAAAAATATCTGAATTGGGACCCTTGACTTATGATCGTGGGGTTGTCTGATCTCTGCAGCCATATCTGGGCAGCCCATTCAATCAGGCTCTTGAGGAGACTCCACTACTGAGGGTCTGTTTGTTGTGATCTCGGGTCACCCAAGTCCGGCCTCCTCGAACTGGGCCTCCTGCTTCGCGGCGGCATAGCGCTGAGCACTCACCCGCTGCCTGAGACGGACCGGGGAGACCGCGAAGGTCTGAGAAAGATCCACCAAAACAGCGTCTCAACCCAAACATTCCATGAATATCTATTATCTATTTAAATGTGTCTATTTACATCGACCTCCGTTTGAATTTCAACATGCGTTTTAACCACTCCAATGTAGGTATATATGCCAGTTCCATGGGAGTGTCTGGATAAAATTCTTTGGGCCCGACTTCTTCGCAAGTTTTAAAGCCTCTATAACAAGGGTTTGGGGCCCGGCAAAACCATTGTTTTTGGTAGTCATTTCAACAAAACAGCAGATTGCAAAAATAACGATTACAACCTAAATCAATAATTTCATGCTGGAAAACAACAAAAACTGAACAGATATCCCGTTTGAAATTCATATGGGTACTTGGGTAGCCCAATTTCATACTATAAATCGACGCCCCCCATGTGGGGGTCTCTATAAAATCATGCCCCCCAACTCATGCACACGCTATAGAATCAAAGCCCCTATGTCGTGAAGTGAAAGTTCACGGATATTATATATGAAGTATTCAACACTAAAGACTATATGCTCAAAAGACTCTGATTCTATAGTATTTTCCGATGTGTTTTCGATGAATGTTTCCGACAACATCCGGCAACGTCTTTCCATTTTTATAGAATCATGATCACTATAGATTCGTCTTTCCAGCTTTCAGGTTGTTCCGCTATAGAATCACGATCACTCAATGACCATCAACATGTCTGTCACTAAAAAATCAAAGTCCCCATGTCACCAGTACAAAACTCACGGAAACATAATATATCTCAGGGTTCTATCACTTTAGAATCACAACCCCCAGGTCAACTAGGTCAAATTGCACCCTTGTCGGAAATTTCCCGTGGTATCCCGTGGTCTCCTTTTGGAATGGAGGAACCTGAGTGATTCAATTCTATAGTGCTATAAAATGGTTGCTGGGGAGTACCCAGGTGGCATGATTCCATATAGGAAATTTTTAAGGAGATGAACAGATTAAAATTGAGGGGAACAAAACCAAATAAGTTTGAAAGGATGTTAATTTAATTTGTACATCAAACAAATCATACCCCTGCAAGTCCGAAGTGCAAGTTAAACGAGTACTTTTCAAAAAAAACAAGTTTTACGGGTACCTTTTATTTGTCGGAACCCAAGCCCTTTTTATCCACGCGAGTTCAGCATCACCGCACTAATGGCACATAGAACCTGCAAAAATGCACCCAATTGTTTAATTCATGCAAACAAATCAACTGTCAGATAACGTCAAACATTGCAAAATTTAAAAACCCTGGTCACGATTTCCTTACATTTTGCAAACATTAGGGGACTAAGGACCTGTTACGCTCCAGTTACGCTCCTGTTACGGTTTTGGAAGATCATTTGCAGTCTTAGAAGTCTCCTGGAGGGGGTTGTTACGGAATTGTTACGCTCCTGTTACGCTAAATAGTTGGCCAACAATTCAGGCCTGTTTGCTCTTAATGTCGAATAATCAGCCTCAAAACCACCAAGAACACCTGGATTATCACTCAAATTCGCCTTTGATTACCTGAAGAGATCATGAACACTATCTTTTGTTTTAACGGAACTTTAGTGGGACCAAGTAAAACTAGGTTCTAATAAAGTAATTCTATATGAACAAGTTTGACGAAGTCATTGACTTAGAGGGTACTATTAATTTTCTAAACCTAAGGAGATGAACATTAATGGGTTGGATAATGGAGGATATATGAAATAATTTTGCATTTTCTTTATTGGATTCAACAGTATATGAGAAACATGCAAAAACTTGTTATTTACTTCAAGATTCTATTGTTTTTCACCAGATAGCGACAGCTATAGGGCTCTTACTTCAAATAACAATGAGCTGGCTGTGCTTGCTTTAGAGACAGGGGTGCCGGTGCCGGGTGCTGGCTGTGGTGCTGGTGCTGGGTGCTGTGGGCTGGCAGGGCGTGGTGGGTGGCGGTGCTGGGCGCTGGCAGCGCGCATGGTGGAGACAGGGCGCCGGTGCTGGGTGCTGGTGCTGGGTGCTGTGAACTGCCTGCACTGCGCACGTGGTGGAGACAGGGTGCCGGTGCTGGGCGCCGGGACGTGGAGACAGGGCGCCTGTGCCGGGTGCTGGGGCTGCGCGCGTGGAGGGGTGCCGGTGCCGGGTGCTGGCGCTGGGCCCTGTGAGCTGGCTGTCCGCATGGTGGAAACAGGGTGCCGGGTGCTGGCTGTGCGCATGGTGGAAACAGGGTGCCGGACGCTGGCTGTGCGCATGGTGGACAGGGTGCCGGTGCTGGGCGTTGGTGCTGGGGGCTGTGAGCTGGTGTGCCGGCGCTGGCTGCAACCTCTCCTTCGCCAGATGCGTCTTGGCTTCCCATACAAACTGGTGGAAGTGCTCGTAGCTATGCGCATGAACCTCTTCAGTCACACGCGCCGCGGCCAAGCGCCGCAAAAACATCCAGGTCACAAACAACAACCGATACAAGCAGTCCATCTCAGCCCGAAACTGCTCGCCACGTTGACTGGCCTTAGCGCCCGCGGGACTGCTGCTTCGAAAACCGCCGCCTGTTTCAGCGTTGTGCTCCCGTCGACACACTGTATCTTGCCGAGTTAAAGGTTCAGCTGGGGCTGCTGGAGACTCAGGTTTAGCGACCGGAGCTGCTGGAAACTCGTGCGCAAAGCCGGCCTCAGCGGCTGTCCTCTTTGGCCTTGAAGATGATGATGCTGCAGCAGCTTCTTCCTGAGGCGCATTGGGCATGATTGGTGCTGCAGGTGACGGAGAAGTGGCAGATCGAGGCGCAGTCCTGGGCACCCACCCAGAGCCTGGCGCCAGAAAGTCGCATCCCAGTGGCTGTCCGTCGCTGCAAGGATTAGGTCCACTTCCAAGGATGGCGGTGGGCCCTTCCAGCGACAAGTGTGGTCCGGCATGCCATCCAAACGCAATTCTTTCACCACGCGCTCAATGAAAGTAGCAGCAACCACGGACCCTTTGCCGATATCACGCAAGTATGCCACATATACTGTGCCCAGCACTTCTTCACCTGCCTGCGCTCCCATTCGTAGTGCTGCAGCGCTCGCGCACGCTGCCCCTCAGCAGATGCAGCCAGGTTGGCAGAGCCCATGTCCCGTACCGACTGGTTCGGTGTGTTGTGAACACCGATTCGGCCACGCTTCTGGTTGGGATGAGGCCGCAGAACTTGCCATGACTCAGGGTCCTCGCTGTGTAGTCAGCGGTTCCGTGGTATGCGAGGAGCCAGGGGAAGACGTCGAATGTTGGCAGGCCGGCAACGCCGGCTCTGCGGGACCATTGCGTCGGCTGGATGTGGCGGTGGAGTTGGTGTCCGTGAAGGGAGTTGGATTGAAAGACAAGTCCCAACGCGCCCTGGAGTTCAGAGTCTGTGCGCCTCGGTCGGCCCAAAGCTTCCCACAGCGAATTCCAGTAACAGGTTTGGCCTGGAGCACCTTTCTCGCACCGAAATACAACTTGGGCGTCAAAACTGTGCCAAGGCCAATGCGAGCTCGCACTCGATTTCTGTTGACGGCGGGTGAGTGGCGAGAACTTCCACCTTCAGATCATGTAACGTCTGAACACCCGGTCCCCTGTACACTACGCCACTACGCCACATTCGCATGCACATTCCGGTTTTCAAAGCAACTGAATCCACTATAATTGGCCTGTCTCCTCTAACCTTTTTGTTTCTCTCCTTGTGCACGTCCTTTGCCAGCGCTCCCTATAACAAGTGAATCTACGATTAAACTGTCTACACCAACCTGTCTCTTTCTCTCGTCGTTTTCCTTTCTGAACAACCAGTCCCCTCTACACTACGCCACTTTGTCCATGTACATTGCGCTGGTCTCCGCGAACAAGTGAAACAACTATCGAACAAATAGAACTACAGTATGTTATGTTACCAAACAAAACTCTTTGGTCTATGGCCTCCACCTTTCCATGTGACAATCACGCATGAACCCCAGCATGCCCACCAAAATTGCCACTTCCTCCTAACCGTCAACAGGGTTCCCTACCATAAACTTGCAATGGATTAGTTTTGGCTCGCGGCCTACCAGCACAATCCACAACGTCTGCGGCGATCCAGTCTCTGGATCTGACAGGTTGAACACTGGAACTCTTAAGCGACCAGACACCGGCTGGCGCTGGCTGTGCGCGGACTGAATGTTCAGCAGTTTGGGTGTCCTGTTTACAACCAGGCAGCAACCCATGTCATCAAATGAGGGTCACATCTACTTATCTACTTGCTATTGACAGCAGTTGGCGTGTCCTGTCTTGACTTGGCGTTGGTGTTGTCAATGTCTTGGGCACCATCCACACATACCTGGATCCTCCTTTGGGCGGAAAAAAGTGCCGGAACTCAATCCGGCAAAATTTTCGGCCGGATTCCGAAAAAAACGCCGGAGATCTGAAAAAAACATCCGGATCCAAGATTCTGAAAAACAGATGATAAACGGTTGGATCATATAGAAAGCAAACTGCCTTTGCGCCACAAGTAGTTTTTTCTGGAACACACTCATTGAACAACCCAGCACTGGAGCCTTCCCGTTCCCATTGCCCTCGCCCATCTTCCGAATGGCCTAAGAGCAGAACCGTCACAAAATATAAGCAAATTTGTGACCAAGCAAAGACTTCCAAGAAGAAACCACGGAGTATGTGGCAAGGAGCCCCCCCTATTTCTCTGCAACCGTGTCTCTAAATTTTTTTTACAAAGTGGCTCTCCAATGCTCTCCATGATTCTTATGTTTTTAATTTGTTTTTAAAAGCTTGCCTCAGGACGGCCCCGCCAATAAAGTAGCAGAACTCATGGTTCCTGTTGAAACTCTAGTTGAAAAACCAAAAAATACGCCGGAGCTACGGGAAATTACGCCGGAGTTGCGGGAAATTACGCCGGAGTTACGACGTGCAATTTTTTGAGCAACTCTCTGCATAACATTGAGATTCTGCACAACACATGTTCCACATTCCACAGCCCAAAACTTGTCCGGCAGTGTCTGCAAACCTGCGCAACTAGAACTAATTATATCCCAGCGCCCCGACATCCTGAAACAATGGGAGTACATCTTTGCCTATGTTCTTTCAGCTTAGGTACACCCACTTGGGTCTTTCAACACGTGCATCGCACTGTACCAATTTCATCCGATTTCATTTAGAAGATCACCTAAACGGATCTGATTGATCCAATGTGAACCATGCTGAAACCGGTGGAATGAGAAAACAGCGGAACAGGCAAACGCGCACACTTTGCAAGCAAATCATTACCTTCAAAGAAATGCAAGCCACAAAGAATGCAAAGCCTTGAGAATCCACATTTCAAGTGACTTGGAAAAAACTGCCGGACCAAATCCAGAAAAATGCCGGAGTTGGAAGTCCGGCGCCGGACCCTGCAAAAGTGCCGGACTGAAGATCTAGGTATACCACACCCAAAGCAAGTGTCAGCAATATTCCGTTTGAAGAACAATGGTGACCTGGTGGCTTGGATGTTTCCGAACAGTAACTTTGGATGGCAGAAAGAAGCTCTCGCGAACACGTGGTCATGGTTTATTGTGTTCCTCTCAACTTGGATGGTGTTTGTTGTTGCGCTGGTGGCTAGTGTTCTTTTGCACTGTGGCTGCGTTGTAAAATACTTACTGACTCATCATCATATTTCTGCCTTTGAGTGCTGTTGGCCATGCAGGCAACAATGCAACCATGACTTGGGATGACAATCAGAAGCTCTCGCGGAAACCCGCTTTACAGCAGCAAGTGACAGGCCCTTAGAAGCAAGCAAGGGAATTAGGGCACAGAAAGAGGGAGACGAAGGGAGACAAAGCAAAATCATCTCAGTCCAGCATCCAGACATGCCCTGGGAGACAAAGAGAGACAAAGCAAAGTCATCCCAGCCCAGCATCCAGACACGCCGTGGGAGACAAGGGGAGACAAAGCAAAATCATCTCAGCCCAGCATCCAGACACGCCATGGGAGACAAGGAGACAAAGCAA
>CAXAMN010008890.1:988791-1053725 GCA_963970005.1 Durusdinium trenchii
TACTCCCTGCACCATCCCAGAGCTGGGTGTCCTTGCTGTACTCCCTGCACCATCCCAGAGCTAGGTGTCCTTGCTGGACTACCCAGCCCACTGCTATTCAGGTCCAGGACACCCAGGTCTAGGATGGTACGTTCCTTTACGAAGAGAGGGTGAACACCAATTTCATGGAACGTGAGTCAGAGCATTCCTCACAGTTCAACAGTGGACAGTCTGCACTGCCGCCCTTTCGACATAGTGGATCATAGTGGTATCATGTAGTCCCCGAGTTGCAAGTGCCCTTGCCTGCATGCCTGAACAAACACGATTTAAAGTGGTTGAATCATTAATTATGCGCATCAAATGCCTGCGGAACCCAAGTGAGCAATCTCCCATTCCCCGAAGCAACTATGGAAGTGGTCATATGCCGTTGTTTGGAGGAACATTGCACTTCTAATGGCTTCCAACATGTTCCAACTGGTTGGGAAGGTACCATGTGCTACCACGATACTTGAAACAGAGTGAAACCCAACAGCCATCATGCCTCTTCTCTCGTTCGCTCCCCTGCTCAACTCTCTGGAAATTGCTCAACCCAGCGTCCCAAGGATTGTTGAAGACACCGCCACCAAGGGGCATCAAGTAGACCTGGCCACGGCGGATGTCAGAAACACCCAAGGGCATGGTTTGAACAAATCTGGTTTGAGCTCAGGTGAAGGAAAACCATATATGTCGTCCTTGTTCATGGTTTTGGCTCCTCTTTGAGGATCCAGCCACTGAATCTACGGACCCCGAACGCCAAAAGGATGTCTACACAGGCTGAAGCTGAAAGAAACCCTTCAGTCAACGATGATTCACTTGAGAAGAAAGGTTTTTCAAACCTTCTGGGGCCCGTTCTGGTTGCTGGTGGCCACAAAATCCCGATGCAGGGCACCTTCCTTGGAGGAGCTCCTTCTTTCGTCATGTGCTCTTTGGCCGCATATCCTCAGTTGATAACTTGCTTCTTTGGTAGTGCGCTCCAAACATCCAGAAGTTAATCATAGTTGATCTATTCTTCAAGCGACCAGGGTGAACAGGGCCCCTTGTACTTGCTCTGGCGCACTAATCAATTCCGATCTAGGCTTGTATGGGAGGGATCCATATTGATTAGACAAGAGATCATGTGAGATGTCAGTATCTGCCCAGGATTGTGGCTGCAACCATTCCTTATGATATTTTTGCATATTGGGGATACTTAGTGTGAGCTTCATCATGGAGTGATCTGCAAAGTCTCTTCAAGTTGAATGTTAGTGATTTCGACTGACTTCAATTTGAGTGATATGTCGACCTATCATTGGGTGCACTATCATGCTGTCGTGTTGCTGCATGGGATGTCAAAAGTGGCTAACAGAAACAGAAGAGACGAACAAGACAACACAAATTCCCACGGATCTGGCACTAATGAAAGTGCAGTGAAGTTGCGGCACCACTCCTTTTTGGCTGCACCTCACAACATGCCAACCTTCTCTCGCTACATGAGCGTGCAAAACCAAGAAGTTTGCGCGTGATTCGCCTTTGGTCTATTTTGTGTGTTGTTGCCGCGCCTTCTCTGGCTTCAAGAAGCCTTTCGCGACTTCCGCAAACACGTTCACTGTTTCCTCCCCAAAAATGGTAGGTTAAAAGCAAGGCAATGGCGGTAAGATCGCCCGGTAAAGAATTTATGTATATTGGAACATGTCCTGGCACTGCTGGTGACGAAATGCTGGCTGTCATCGGCTCAGGACTCCTGACGCCTCGATTTACATCATCGGCAGGACTCTTGGCTCCACAGGCGCCCAACGATCCACAGGAGTCTGATGAATCTTCTTCTGGAGCCTCGCCTGATGCATACATCTCCAGATGCCTGAGACTGTTGAGGACGACACTCCTGCAAGGAGGAAGGAGGACGGCAAGACAAGACGGTCGGGACTGGCTTCCAGCTCCTAGAATTGTGCCTCCACTCCTCAAGGGCAAGACTCCCAACTTCTCCAGGACTGTCAGCCAAAACTTTTCAGGCCACTTGCGTTGCCAAAGCAGGTGGCCATTTCCTGCCTGCTCCCTTCTGGTGGCCATTTCCCCTGACACCATAACGGCTCTGTCTCAAATCTCCTCTTTGCAAAAATGGCAGGCACGGAGAAAACGTCGGTGGAATGGAAAACGTACACGATCCGATAAATGAATTGCCAAAGTTATGACCCCTACATTAGATAGGGCCCTGAGGGGAGTCCCACAAATAATGAAACAAATTCATTGAATGGACACATACCTGATTTTTGGAAATGAATTGAAGGGTGTCTTTAACCCACAATTATATAATGTTCTATAATATACATTTTGCTTAGGGCCCCTACCCCCCCTTAACTCATCGACATCTCTCAAACCCCTTAAGTAATTTCCACTCATCAGGTGGCAAAACCCACATCCGCAGAATACTCACCAGGGGATGTTGGCCTCTGGAGGAGGGGTCGAATAATCTATTTGACAAGCATAGGCCTGGGAAGGGGTGTCACCAGCCCCTAAAAACCAGGCAGGAAAGTGGCCACCACATGCAAACCAAGCAGGAAAGCAGCCATCACTGATCACACTCAAAACCAGTCAACAAAAATTAATTCAGGGGGGTTGCCTCTGGAGGAGGGGTCGATGAATTCCGATAAATTAGTTGGCTGGCTTGATCCAAGGTACACTGGGAACGTGCCAATTACTTGTTTTTATCTGACTTAAGATTGTTGATAAATTGCCGATAAATTGTCGGATAAAACATAAGCTAATTGAGCAAAATAGAATCGTGGGTCACCCCCGCCCTCCAATTTGTTTTTTAGTGGAGGGGTCATCCAAAGTTTCACACCTGTCTTGGACAGGTTCTTGCGATGTTTCAAGAACTTTGACACCACTGTCTCAACGTGGTTGCACATCTCCTGGTCAGGCCTTTGCCTTGGCAGTCTTTGTAAGAGTCTCAGGATGGCCTGTCTTGCTCCGGGCTTTGACCCACAGCCAGCCCCGCCAGCCATAGCGGCTACATCACCGAGTATCGGAGGGCGCCAAAGTATTGTGCCACCAAGATCAGCTCGGCCACCTTGCGTTGATGTTCCAACCTGGCCAGCGCAGCGCACAAGACGACGGCGCCACGCGCGGAGGATGAAGGCGGAGAGCCCGCGGACGGGGCTCCACCGTCCAGTGCCTCGGGTTCAACACTCCGTGGGACTGGCATGATGATACCGGCCTACCAGGACCCTCCATTCCTAGAACCTGAGTGACCCCTCTTTTGGGACCACCACCTCAAACATCATAAAACGTCCTTTCCGATCAAAACGTCAATGGCTTATGGGATTACAATGGGTGTGTCTATAGGGTCCATAGGGAGACCTCCCAAAGATTCCCTATTGGTTGGGGGGTCCCAACGGCCCATCTCCTGACCAGTGACCGGTGGTTAGTCGACGCCCCGGTAGCACCCGGGCCCCCGGTAGCCCATTGAACCGAAACGGGGGGGTGGCCAAAGCCCATAGGGTAAACCTCTAAGACTCTAAAACGTGGTTGGACCCACCTGGCACCCACCCGTGGCCCATCTTCGAAACGGGGGGCGGTAGTTGGAGCCCTATTAGGGTAAACCTCTTACTAAACACCGCTCCAACGGATTCCCAGTCGTTTTGTTCGACGCCATCGCCGGGCCACGGCGCGACGGAGCCGCCGCTGCGATGGGCGTTGAGGTAGGCGTCCAGTGGCACGGCGGAGGCATAGACGAGACCTACGCGATGCTCACAGGTGGAGAAGTCGCCTTAGCTGACCGCGTGTCCAAAAGAGGTTGGGGGAAGGGAAGTGCCGGGGAAATTCACATCACCCACACCCAGACACTCCATGTATGGCATATATGCCTACATTGGGGTGGTTTCGGGGGTCAATTGATCGGCATATATGGCAGTCCCATGGGTCGTCGTGTCTGGGACATGCACGACCGAGAGAGTCCGAACGAAAGGTTCCAACAGCCACCAGTCAGCGTCGGCAGCGACCGAGCGAAATCCCATGGCATAGACAGCTCGCTGTTCTGGGTCGAGGTCAATGGCCACCTTTGCCGACAGGTCAATTGATCGGCATAGATGCTTCCCATGGAGTGGGTCGAGGATGCCGAACAAAGGCTGCCGTGCCATCATGAGACCTGAAGATCCCCCAAACGCGCGGATGGCCGGTGCCGGGGTTTCCGCGCCACCAACCCGCCAAAGGCTCCAGCAATTCGGTCTGTGCAATGGGCCAAAAGCGTTTAGAAACCGAATGATCCTCAGGAAAATCCCCATGCTTCACCGGCGCAAGGCCTTGCCGCCCAAGGGTCGCTTGTTGGGCATGAGGCCTCTGGCTGGCACGTCCTCCATGACCAAGGGCCGCAAATGTTGCAAATGTTGTTTCCTGAGGGCGGAAATGTGGTAAGAAAAAATCTGATTCCCCCAGTCCTTGAGCAACACGCGTTGAAAGGACTTGGAGGGAATCTTTGGATGTTAGCAGCTGTGTGGTCTTGCAGCATCTGAGTGGTCAATTTCAGCATGTACTGTTGAATGAAAGCATCATTCATAGCCTGCCAGCTATCTCTACCTGGATCACTGTCATCCCACCATCCCCTTCAGGGTGGATGCTTCAGCCCAGACGAAAAAACAAAATCCCGCACAGGTGGGGCGCCCAGGGGCCCCTAGAAGAACGTCAGTCAAGCAAATGGTCTACGAAAACCGGCCTCACAGCGACGAGCCAAACTACCAAGAAGTCCCAGAAACGTGAAGGACTCACTGAGTTTGGCCGCACCTGGTTCTCAGTACTTGCGAAAACCAAGACAAACCTGAAACAGTTCGTACCTGGACCCGAATTCGCTCGTACCTCAGAAAATAGGGCCTATATGGGCCTATAGTGGTACAGTTTACACATAGCAGTTGTTGTTTTTCAAGTCATGTCACATGTCCCATTATCCACTCACGTAGGGGACTCAAAACCCATCATTTGGAACAGCTGGGACGTACTGAAAGACGCTGAATCAAGGATTGCACAACATGTGGCTCTCAGGTGCTTTACTGAATCTCCTTAATATCCATCGTGAAAACCATCAAAGCGACTCTAACGTCCCGGAGGTCCTGTGACTATGAGCCGGTATCATTTTTGGACGAAGAAGACGGTGGTAGCCCAGGGTAGCCCTCCCAACGCAGCTCGCACGCGGTTTTCGCGTTCAGCCAGGGACAATTGAGCCACCACGAAGTCGGAATCACAGTCCTGCCCGGCAACGGTGGCGGAGCTGTGGCGTGGTGGACGCGATGCTGGAGGCAAGGTGAGTGGTTGAGCTCCGGAACTCGCGGAGGTCCTGATGGTGAAAAGGACATACCAGACGTTGTTGAGATGGAGTTTTTCTCGATTTCGCCCACTCTTCCTTGAGCTTTGCAACGCATATGCAGAAAGTGATCTGTTTTAGACCTGGACATACCTGGACCCCAGACCTGGGTGTCCTGGAGATCCCGGATAGTATAGAATAGTCAAGCCAGGACACCCAAGGCGGATGGTCCGGGGAGCCGATCTGTTTGGAAACCCAGAAAGCCAGGTCCGTCGAGGTCGAAGCTCTTTCTCGGCAGGGCGGGATTTTCACTCGGCCATGCACCTCAGCCCGGTGTTGATTCAACAGCCCAGTGGATCTGATCGAAGCAAACCCTTCAAACCCACCAAGTCATTTGGGAGATTTACAGTGATAGGGCTGAAAGTGATTTCACTGTCTTTGTCTGGAACACCTTCCAGCTCCAAATCCCCAAGCACCAAGGTACCTGCAAACCCCTTTCGCAGCGAGCTGCGAGCTATAAACTCTACACAAGCTCCAAGATGGTTCGGAAGTTCGCGAAATCCAGTACCTGGAGACCAAGTGTGTGTACACCAGGGAAGATTTCAGATTCCATGTTAATCTTCCAGGGCGCACAGCAAGACACCCCTCGTGTTTTTCATGAATTCTCCTGGATTTTCAAGTAGCCGTTCACCAGCTCCAATCCCTGCACGTTCTCCAGAAGCAGGTCGACAGCATTGATGCCACCATCTCCTGGGTTGGCAAATAGGTGTTACCACTCCGTGACACTGTGGTCGAGTCACAGGCAGCCGTGGCAAGTCTCAGAAATGGTTTGGAAGTCTAGGGGATCCGTGGACATGTCACCAACATGTCACCAACTCTTACAGCTTTTCGTTGGGAAGCAATCCAAGCAGATATAGAATTATCCTGTACTCCGGGGATGAGAGAATCACAGACCTTTGAGAAAGGGCAACCAGAAACACGTACAACATAAGAATGTCTAAAAGCTGTCAAAGAGAAGACACAAATCACGGTGTTTTTGATCTTTAAGAATTGAGAATGGTCTGGAGTCTGGGGTAGAAATTAATCACCAACAATGTCACTGGGCACCTGCTTAGCCTGCTTCATTTTATGGATTTCTCCCACCAACGGAGAAAAGAAACATGCCGACTGCTCCACCAAGCAACGTTCCAGGTTGGCCGCATTATCTAGCACGAACTGTGCTGCTGCTGGATGGCAGGCCAGCTGCCCTCTGGGTCCGCCCGTGTTGTCGTACCTGCTGCTGCTTCCATACATGGGCATTGAGGCTGATGGTGGGTGCCGCCTGTTGTTCTGTGCCAGGTCACGGCGCTTTTCAAATTAGGACGAATTTGCTCATTTGAACACCTAAACATTCATGGGTCTGGGGTCTCAAATTCACTACAGTATTGGTTTTGAGGCACCAAGGGCTATCTGGAGTGTCTGGGCAAACATGTTTTGGAGCGCACCTTACCCTGGTCTGATTCAGACGGTATTTTTCCTATGTGTTCCTTGTTCTACTCAAGCAAAAACAACATGACAGCTTTCCATTTCAAGTTCTAGACGTTCATGTTCGAAGCGACGTTCGCAAAGGTCAACCATGATCCAATGGCATGCCTATAGATGATGAGCTTTTCTTGCACTGAACACAGCAGGGGGCTCCATCAGGCACAGTACAGTGGTTTCAGAGTAGATGGGACTGGCACCCCGTTCGATGTCCTTTAGATGGGGGTCCATGATCGCACCACCCAACTCCCCCAAACGTGCCATCGAAGCTCTGAACCCACTGTACCCTCCTTGTTCAAGAATCTGCAAGCGGAGGTTCACACCACCGCGACTCTGCACCAGGGGGAAAGTTCACTTGTGAGGGTGTGGAGAAAGGGGCTGTGTGCACTACCCTTCCGTTTGCCTCTGGACTTAGTGGGTCGTGCGGGCGAGGCCGTTGCGGCCGGACCCTACTCGAAGACTGACCTCGACCGGGTCGCGAGACGCGCGTCGCGTCGTATGACTCCTCGAAGGACTGAGGTCTGTCAACGCTTGTCACTCCTGCAGAATGGGAAGCCCTAGAGCAACCTTTATATAATTCAACAGCCTTGACCGAACAAGCATTGTTTTACGAAACTTTACAAAACCAGGGTGTCTTGAGAGCGTTCGAAAGGTGACAGCCTGCATCAGCCTGCAAGTCTTTCAGCTTTTCCCCATGAACTTGTCCTAGACTCTACCCAGACACTCCATGGGACTGCCATATATGCACTACATTGACCCCCCAAACACCACCCCTGGCCTGATCGGCAGTCCTATGCCAGTCCCATGGGTCGTGTCTGGGATAGGTTTCTCCTCTTCAAGTCCAGTTCGACGACTTGTTGGGCATCACCCATCCAGTGGACAAGTTCCTCTGTCCCTCGGATCACTGAACTGGTCAAACCCTTCGTTCAATGGTCGACCGGACTCCGAAAACCCGAGACACGACCTGTCTGGGACTGCCAGTTCGGACTGCCGCCCCAAACCTGGACCCCCAGTCAACCACCCCTCCTGGCCGTTTCTGCAGTCCGGCAGTCCCAGATGGCGGTCGTGTTTGGGTACCCAGACGACGATCCATGGGACTGGTCAAAATACAGTCATGGATCCGGTATGATCTTGGGGTGTGCTCAATCCCTTTCAAGCGAGAGGAGTACTGACATGGATCCGGTCATACATGGGGAACATCTATGTAACTCTTCCATAACCCCTAGGAATCCAGTCGTGCCTTCTCAGCAGGTGATTGGAGACACCGCTATGTAGGTGCCAGGAGAGTCCAAGGACCTTCTGAGAAGGTACCTGGATCCCTTGGGAACTATTCCAGTCCCATGGATGGTCTGGGTCTCGTTTCTCTATCTCGGCTCCCATCTCCCTCCGGTCCATCCGAGCGTTTCTCTGTGTGGCGGCACTTGTAGTCGACCACCAAGCGCCTGCAGGGTGGTCGAAACATGTCGCTGTTTGCTTTGGCCAACATGAATCAACATGATAGGAGCGAGGACGCTACTAAGTGGGGCTCCTGGCCTTACTAGAAACAAGGACGCGATAGGTGATTCACATTGATTCACATTGATTCACCCAATGGTCCCATCCAAGTGGAGGGATTCAAACCCTTGACCCCTGTGTCCAAACGCGACCCGTTCAGCCCCAGACGCTCATGGAGGGACCTGGACCTCGGCCGGACCTCATCGGGTTTCAGGGAGAGGACAGTCGGGTAACTCACAGCATTCTGGGCAGTCGGCACCCCACAGATGAATCAGTCAAACGGGTATGATGTTTCAAGGCACAGGTCAGGAACGGACCTCATGAAAGACTGGTTTGTGGTCATACAAAAACACTCGAATATGCATATGATACATCCCTAGGGATCCACATACCTTCTCAGGAGGTACTTGGGCCCTCCAAGCCTACATAAAGTCTCTAATCACCTTCTGAGAAGGTACTTACTTGGATCCATAGGGCATATATGTGCATGAGCTTTTCAAGCACCAGGTTTGGACGGATGACATGTCAGGGGACCTGGGTCTTGGACCTTTCTCGGGCACGGTTTCAGGGTTTCTGGGTCAGAACACGATGGACTCCCGTGCACTCCGGGCTGCATCATCGACTGGGGTATGGAAATACACCAGTTTACAGCAATCTATTCCAGACACTCCATGGGACTGGCATATTTACCTATACATTTTGATGGTTGAACAGGGGGTAAATCTGGGTATATATAAATATTCCATACGTGGAGTGTCATGGGTTTTGAGATTTGCGGATGCCTTGTGAGGTGCATATGAAATGCTGCAGAAATGTTTAGCAATGTGAGGAGCCTCGTGAGCATTTGGAGGATTTTGACGGAGTTCTAATATAGTACTGACTGGTGGTGCATCTTTCTCTTCTGGACTCACTCTTAGCCAATGTGCACGATGATCAACGGATAGAAACATGATGACACACTAAACATGCTTTTCACATGATATGTTCTAGTTGTTGGGCTGCGCCAAACATCACGTCAAATGCATTCAAACACATTACCAACGAGTTCCCCGAGGTCGGCTTCACCCTCAAAATCCCTGAAACCACGCTATAGCCACCCGATGGCCCCACGTCCAAGGCACTTGATGCTACTGTCCTGAGCATGCTGCTTGAAGAAAGGGAGCGGTACCCGGTGGAGCGGGGTGCAGAGGATTTTGTGAGACTAAGGGGGGACCAGCGGTGCCTCAATGGTTCCAACTTCTATACCCCAGAGAGCCGTTTTCGTACCAACCCGACGCAGTTCGGTACGAATGGACCCGACGTTTTGGCACCGTCTCATGTCTCAGTGCCGAACACACCATACCTGAGGTTCGGTATGACTGGATCCCAAGGGTACAATTAGGGATTGATCATGCGTTAGGCCCATTGGGCTCCAACGATATATCTCCTTAGATGGCTGCGGCGGGGAGGGTGCCAGAGAAGGTCTGTGCCCAGCGAACCAGATATGGTGAAGTCGCCTAGAAGCTACGACTGCTACGACTGGACCCTGGGATCCCTGCCACTGCCACTGTCGAACACCTGCCTGGTACGTGGGGTTACGTCGAAGCGTCGCGCAGAGTCGATGGTTACGGGCGGTTCATGTGGTTCCAAACGGTGCGTCTGTGGACCGAAGAAAGGCTGATCTGATTTGTGTAGGTGTATCTCTGACGGGCGGTCGCGTGTGCTCAGCGTCAGCGGAGCAGCACGCTGCGAGTTCGGTCAAGCGTCCTCAAACCAGAAAAGGCCGAGCCAAGTCAGCCGTACGTCGAACAATTTGTGTAGGTGTAAAATCAGTAAAACAATCATTGTTAGATGTTGTTAGGCTATTAGATCAATGGTGGTTCGATCCCTTTTCAACCTGCCCTAGCTATGTAGAAGGTCAATATATTATGATCCTGAAAACCCAAATAAGCTGACTGGTGCTGAGTAAAGAATGAGGGGTCATGGATCCTGTGAGGGGTCATTCTCTCATTCCCTACTAAGCACCAGTCAGTAAATAACCGGAAACAAACATATATTAACCATATTATGGTGCCAGCGAAAGAGATCCTTTACACAGGAAGTGGCCGGGACCTAGAGTTTCCAAAACCGAAGCGCGTAAAAAGGGGCCCAAGTCATACCTGCTGTTTTATGGGGTCATGTCAAATTTTCTCTAGGGTATTTCATGCCCAAACCCTTATGTTCAATAGGGCTCACGTAGTAAACTTAGTAACTCACATGCCCATTCTGTTGGGTCGAGTCGGCCCATCCGGACGTCTTAGTTCCGGCGGTTCATGGGAAGTGTCACCCGGAACCGTCGGCTCCGCCGCGCCAGCGCCGAGCGTCCGAGGGATATTCGGCGCCATTCAGCTGCGAGGGCAACGCGAACAACGCGCCCTCGTTCTCCTCGCGACGTGCGCAGCGGAGCGTCCCGGTCACCGGTTCATGAAAGTCAACGAATGCACAGCCAAGCGATGAGTGAAACGCATCGAGTTCGGGCCAAAGAACACCCCTCTTCATGGGACTGGTATCAGCACCACCCAGTTCGGATGGCTCTTGGATGACAAATACATGGGGGGGTCTATACCAGCACCACCCAAAGGGTGGTTATTAGATGGAAAATAGATAGTCAGGGGGGTCTATAAACCACCCTTTGGGTGGTGCTGGTAAGTACTTCTATAAGTCTATTATATAAGTCTAACTGTTGATTCTAATTCTAATTGTAAACCACCCGAACTGGGTGGTGCTGGTATGCCTCCATTGATCCCTCAAGCCACCCAAATGGTCAATATATGTCAATATTCCACATACGTGGAGTACTACGTGGAGTGTCTGGGAGAGGATGAAGCACATGTTTCAGGAACAAACTCGGGGTCCAGTTCAGCCCACTGCAAACCACCTTGACCCAACTTCAAGCACATTACAAAATGGGACATGGCCCCAGAAAAAAAACAAAAAAAAACAAGTACGACTGGGGCCCAATTTTCTGTGGTATTTTGAGACTTTACACTGCAGTGTATACACAGTACGAAGGGCACCACCCCTGGTGCAAAACAAAGTGTTTGTTAAAAACCGGGTTTTATACATCACAACCCTCCTTTTGGGGGGGGGGTATCAAAAACAAGCTGGAGCAGGATTTCGTTCTGATATTATGGCACCCAAATGAACACAACTCAGCCACACTGTAATTGTGATCCATTCCTAGCCTTTCATGGACACGTTCGAACTGTTCAAGAAAAACACTCCGTCTCGTCGTGTTCTTCACTTGTTCTTCTGCCCAGGCTCACTTTTCTGGATCTCAGTCATGATCTCCTCAAAAATCACCAGCTGAAGGGATTGGTCTTCAAATGTCTTAAGTCGTCTGCCGGTGCCTCTTTAAACACTTCCATCCCTTTCTACTGACCAAAGGTCCACAAATCTGCCTTGATTTGACCTTAATGTGTCAACATGTCTGTTTGGAGCACAAACAAACAGCTCCGTGTCAGACGGGCACCCCCCCGACTTCCTCCAGTTCAAGCACACTGACATGGAACAGCTGGTACGATCGGTACGATCAACGAGTTTTGGAAGTTTCATGAAGTTTTTTCCCCAGATGAAAAACTCGGTCCGTTCTTTGAGGCTCCATACCGTAAAAATAAATCTCAAAAGGCATCCAGTGGCTATTCTTCACCTATATCTACTATGTTCATCCTATGGAAGTGGATGGCATGGCCCTTGGAAGACCGTTTTCCTGTACAAACAGGGGGTTTCCCACTGCCATGTTAGTTCCAGGAAGTGTAATGTTTGCTATGAAAACCGCCCCACCACCCACTCCAAAGTACCCTCACAGGTGAAAAACAAACTTCTGGCATACACACCAACCTGCTATAGAAATGCACTCACATGGGGCCTCGGTGTTGTTTTGGCTTGTTCAGATGGTTTTAATCCAACCACCATCCGACCCTCCGGCTCGATCAAGGCGCTGAGGAGAGGATGGGGAGATTCTCAGCCGTGAGCTTGGAGAAGCTGTCTGGATCCATCTCCAGTGCGGCTTCTTGGATCCTGCGGGCTCGACCCAGTCTTCTTGGACGGTCGGACCGGCGTGCGACGAGTTCGCATGGCAGCACGACCTGTCTGGGACTGCCATATGACGAGAAACGGCCAGGGGTGGTTGAAAAGGGGTCAATGGGGCGGCAGTCCTATGGCAGTTCCAAACAGGTCGTGTCTGGGTAATATGGGATTCCATTCGATCTCGCTTCGAACACCATGTCGCGATCTCGAGGAAACGCGGCGGCTCCTTTCGCAAACGAAGCGCCCCAGCAGCTCACCGGTCTCCACATCGCGCAGCTTGCCCTGATCGAAGCGGTAGCGCCCCTCGCGCTGATGGAGCGACCAAGCGCCCTCGCTCTGGAAGATGATGCCTTCGTAGCCATCCGCCTCGGTTTGAGACTCGTGTTTTTGCATGTTTTTACCCTAGGACTCCAAGTATACCTCCTCAGGTTCGGTATGACTGGACCCGAACATGGCACCCACCCCAGTCCCACCTTCTCAGAAGGTACGACTGGAGCCCTAGGGTTAATAATGTCAACATAGGATTAAGTAATCACCCCCCATTTTCATCAATCCCAGCGACCTTGCGTGAACCTTGAAGGGGCGACCCATCGCCGTTGATTGATCCGACGTCGAGAATACTATTTGTTAACCATTAATTTGGGGGATCCTGGCCGCCCCGTCCGTTTCGGTTCGATGGTTGGGGTGGGTGGGTGGATGGGTGGATTCGGGTGGATTTGGGGGGGGTCTGTGCCCAACGAACCTGATAGGGATCGACACCGAAATGGTACGACTGGACCAAAGGCATGGTCTAGAGTCTAGAGTCAAAGTTTGTCGAAGCTAAGTACCATTCAAGAAGAGGCTGGCAGTTGAGCCACCTCAGGTGGTTGGTGTTGGGTCTGTGCGTCTGTACCAAACGCGCTACGCAGTTTCTGCGCAAAGGCAGTGCTGAGGCAAAATAGCTGTGACTGGAGAGAAAGGAAGTGGCTCAGGTGGTGAGGTAAGGTTGTCTAAAAGACCCTCAAATATTTCCCTACACCACTTCTGACGGACATGCAAATTTGCGAAGATTGCTTTCTTGCATTAGGGGGGTTTCTACTTTCTCTGTCAGGTGAGGTATGGCAGAACAGCATGGACCGTAAAGGCACACACAGCATCCGATGTTTTTTTGGGAAGAGACTTACCCAAACAGCCCAAAGGATTGGAAAGGATGCAAAAGGATGCACAAGAAGAACTCCATATTGAAAAGTTGATCAAACTCTACTGTCAGCTTGCTTTTCCAGCAGAGTTTGGTTTCAGCAAGAGTGCCACCAACATGACTCCACCTCAAGGGGGCTTTGCTCATAGCCTCCTAAGGTCTAAGCCTTCATCAACTCTAGGATTCCTGCCCACCATGAACTTAATGGGTCGAACATGCCCGAACAACCCATTTTTGCTCAGGATCACGATGACCCAGGTTCCACCCACGAGGCAAAATGGAACTGAAAAGCTCACGCCAACGGGTTGTCGGGCCCTAATCATCGAAGTCGTGTCTCCGCCCGAAGGAAAGCACGGCAAGGAAGACGGTCGAAGCGAGGGTGAAAGGCCCGAATGACCCCGACAGAAGGGTTCCTGGCCTACCTCCGTTTTGGTGAGGTGCTTGGGGAAGAATTGGGAAAAGGGGATGCTAGGAGATCACAGCGTTCATTGTTGGTTGTTTGTTGATGTGTCATGTCATGGGACATTTGTTGCCCTAACTTTTACTCTGATCACGGTTGTTGGATGAGGTGGATAGTTGTTTAGGTTTGATGGGTTTTATGTTTGGTTTGGGTGTTTAATTTCAACAAATCAACCAATGTTATGCTTAAAATACAATGAGCAAATCGTGTTTATGCTTTCCATTGTCCTATTTCATCCCAACAATGTTCCAAGGACACGGATTTGTGTTGGACAAGGTTTGTTTGCCTCGTACAGTTCATCCATCGCTATTGATGGCAATGAATGTTCCATCACGGTTGAATTCCTTGCCACAAACAGTGATAATGTTTAAAAAAAAACACATGTTCGTTGTTTTTTTCCCGTAAGGTTTTCATACATTGGATTCTTAGAACTTAATGTCAAACCCCACGAATGCAAAGACTATCCAATTACTCCTTGTTTATTTGTCAGCCTATCAAATACTTTATGCCAGAAAACATCACCTTCCTCATCGTCGAGCGAAGGCATAGGATGACACCTCACAAAGTATGTTACGGTTGCATCTTCTTGTTCTATGTTTTCTCTCTGGTCATCACCACTACTTCCAAAGTCAGCAATGACACCTACATGTTCAGCATTCAACACATCAATAGAATTTTCTTTTTTTTTGTTATGTCAAATGTCAGTCGCGACATTAGGTAGTAAACAATACTTGTTCTTGCTGTGTAAAGGATTTGCGTTGCTACATGTTGCTACCAAGAATAAAGGTTCAGCACGCTCATCTTACTAGAACATGATTCATATAAATATAATACGTGTTATGATAGGTCAGAGGTGTTTCAAGTGATGTAGTTTCAAGTCATGAAGTTGGGTCAAAAGCGTTAATTTCTTATACTAAATGAGTAATATAAGATGACAAAAACATGCTTAACCACACCCATTTTAGATTGTCAATAGCAATGGGGATTACACAGTGGTAGTTGCTTTAATGGTACTTTTGGTGTCTTGTTCAGTTTTCAGGTTCAAGTTGATTTTTCATTGTCTGTTCCACTTCGTTGTCGCTGAACTCGTTTTCCACAAAGTTTTCTCCATTTTCGCCAATTTTTGCTTTCCATAAGCTGGAACTTCATCGGTTTCTTCCCGCACTTGCTACATATGTTAGCGAAAGTCTTCAACATGTAACACCAAGAAGGCTTTTAGAAGAGATCATCTTCATTCAGTTCAAATCAATCACTGACCTTTAAACCGCAATATTGTTCAAGTATTTTGGTATGATTAAAAACAAACCTTTACAACCTAAAAAGTATACAAATGGCAAGGACAACTAATCAGCAATGTGCACTATGATATAGACAAAGGTCTCAGGTCTGTTGAGGAGACGCTGAAGAAGCGGATGAAGGCAAAGACAAGACGTAAGCGTTAGACATATGAAGAAACAACCACACAGGCAAATGAGAGGTTATAGATGTTTGAATTCCTACACCGTGAGTTTTGAGTGCAAAATTCAACTTCAAGGGGTTCCGAATTTCGGTCATCCTTATCCAGCCATGATTGAAACAGCTGTGCGAGGAAGACGCAGAGATCAGGCGGATACTCCTTCAGAGGACTGGTCATGGATTTAGGTCTATGGTAAAGACCTCGAACTCTTTCTTGCGACGTTCTTCCATCGCTTCGATGAACTTCTGCCAAGCTTCTTTCTTTTCAAAATGCTTGGCCTTCTTTTTTTCCATCCTTGCAACAAGCTTCTTCTTCAAATTTAGCAGCTTCTGCTCCTTGCGAACATCTTGTAATGCATCTTGTGAAGGAGTTCGGCTAGTTGGCTTGCAAATACTCTAGGACGCCCTTCTTCAACTGCTGTATCTCCTGCCCACTGGATGAGGATGAAGACGATTGCAATGCCTTAGGACGGACTTGCTTTTCTCGTCTTGAGCTTGCTGCTGTCCTTTTTCTTCCTTTGGATTCTTGACCTGCTTTGGTGTCTTCGTCTGATTCGGCCAAACATTCCACCAAGTCTGCTGTTTCCCTTTGCCTTTGCTTTGCTGATTCCATCCCCCCATAGGCTCTGCATAGCTATGGTGACTTCGCAGCAAGCTTCGAGCTCTGGGCTTCGCCTGGAGGCCAGGTCCGACCACAGGTCGGTTGCCCACTGATACTACTTGATCACCTGCCTCGCATGAGAGCGTCTAGGGCGCTTGATCACCTGTGCCAGCTAGGGCTTCGAAAAAGCATCCCGTCTTACCAACACGTAGATCCAGCCACTCAACCACCAACCAGATCAACGCTGCACGGCGAAGCTTCGACCTAAAAAACCCCAAACTCTGCGGTGCTGCCACGAGGCATCACCAGGATGACCGCTGGCCACCGAACGCGCTTGGGCAACAGCCTCATAGTCACCAGGTCGACCCAATTCACCAAGTTTTGACTGCATCATACTCAAGAAGGAAGGAGGAAGGTATACCTCGATCTTCCAACTACAATGTTTTTGCCTTTTCCATCAAACCTCCCAGAGATCGGCAGAGATCGTTAGCATCGTTAGCATCATCGGATGAGACCCATGTGGACCCATCGTTGCATCAATCGATCCTTCCTTCTGCTGAGCGGAACTCACCACGGTTCAGGACCCAAACACCGACGGACCCGGGCTTCAGCGAGCCCGAGTTCCCATGCGCCTGTTCATGTGGCCGAGCTAGAGGGAACACCCTGAGGAGTCCCGATCCCCCAAAAAGAGGTTGCAGGTGATCCACGTTCCACTCCTCATGGGACTGGCATCTTGGCCTACATTGGAGTGGTTTTAGACGTGTGTGTGGGCACTGAACTTGTGGATAGGAGAATGGATGCGAAGAAACTGACCTTGCATCGCTCGCATCACATCAGATTACGTAAGCTCAGGAGTCAACTATGGTCTTTGGAAAAGGACTGAAAGGGAAAAACAACACGTTCCTGGACATGAAGACAGTATGAAAGTATGCTGGAATCCAATTCTGAAAGATCACTGTCATCATGTCACTTTCATTAAGACACCACCTGAGCTACAAGTACCTTCTACTCTTGCAGTGATGACACCAGCATATGCCCCTGTGAACACTTCATCCACCCAACATCTGAAGTAACCACCATCTTTTGTCCTCCGAGACACGCCAGGACCAGCTCCAGCATCCGCAGTGCTCACGGCACCTCAGGGCGAGTGTTCGCGTGCGTCCAGGGTGATGGTCCATCTGGTTCCGGCACCGGCGGCTCAAACCAAAGCTGTCCACTGGCTGCAGCCGGCCATGTTGAACAAAAACTCACAAACAGCGACTGACCCCTGGCTTTCAAAAACAAAACCCAATGCTTAAAACATGTCAAAACAAATTCTTGGGACCATGATGGACCATGCATCTGTTCTGAATACTACAACTACAACTACTACTACAACAACAACAACAACTACTACTACTACTACTACTACAAGAAGTTCCACCTCACACATCAAATCATCGGATCACACTCCTTCCCTTCGGGTCACCATTCCGTTTCATGGACCCTTCGGTCACCACGGAGTCTGCGTTCGTCCACCGGTTGAGTGGTTTGTCTGGGTCACTCATAGCATATGCTATAGCATGACCAGTGGCACAAGTTGGATGTTCCACTGCCAGTGTAGTGAGTTCGGAAGTTCCAACATCTGAACCAAATGCTGATCATCTTGAAAGCCCTCAGGTATCCCGTCCTCCCTGTTTCTGGTTTAATGTAGACTCTGGATGAATGAACCCACCCCACTTGAATGAACGGACTTGCGGACAGTCGGATCTGACGCGCTTCCACACTCTCCCTTGCTATATTGTATAGCGGGCGGAGGTGGAGTAAGAGAGTGAAACTCACCTAAGGAAACTACCAGAAACCTGAAGACACACTAACTGTACACTACGAAGCGGAACCAGCGAACGAATGGCCAATCATGGAGATCGGCAATCTAGCTTCTCAAGGCGAGTATCCCGTAGCAAATAGACAAATTCTGTGAATTAAGAGGTCTTAAGTGACCTAATTTGGTCCGGGATGCACTACCAGGTCAAAATTCTTCTTACGAAATAGGTAATAGCGTATGTGTTGGGTGAATTTCTCCCTCTTAGACATCGTTATCTCAGGCCAGTTCGGCCAGGGAGGAGCCTCATTACGTTGAGGAATAGTCAGGGGAAGAATTTCGTTATGGAATGGCGGGTTGTGCGGTATTGTCAAAACAAGTTCCTGCAAGTATTGGTAGGTCTCCTTTGCATTAGGTAAAGCAGGGTGTCTGGAGACTCCAGACTCGTGATACCGTGAGAAACCGAGGCGCGTAAGACTTGATGTGCCCTGCAATTTATATGTTGGAACAAGTTTCGTTCTGGAGAAAGTCTGTATATGTTTAATGATCAGCCTAAATGTTTCCGCTAGAACTCGAACAGATTTGATTTTCGTCGGTTGTAGGTTAACTTTTGGATCATCATATTCAAGGATCTCGGCGAATGTCTTGCCCGGGAGTCGAATGGGCAGCGGTCGCCCTGCCCAGAGCATAAACGACACTGCAAGTTCTGTCCAAGAAATACCTGGGTCTTTAGGGGTCGGCGGTGCATCTTCAGCAGGCCACTTAAGGACGGCACAAAAAGACCACACGAGACGTGCGTAGTTACATCCCCATGGGCAGGACCAGAAAACCAACCCGGTGTGGCTCCATGGGAAGGGAGAATAGACGATTAGCTACCGGCCAATCTCTGAGTTCCTCTAGTTTGGCTGTGAACGAGGGTGTGAGAACAACCTGTCTACTGTCTTCTGGACCTGGTTGTGGGGTGTCGCTGGCTATCTGTCTTTGTGTTTCGGATGACTTGTCGTCTAGTTTATTCGTTCTTTCACAAGACAGTTCGAGAAGATATCGATATATTGCGGTGAGGCTCTGGTTTTGTTGTTGGTAATGCTTACGAGTTTTTTCGCATAATTCGAGAAAATCGGGTAAGTCGGCAGCACATGTTCGCACTGCGGCTTCATCTGCGAAAATGTTACCGAGAATGTGGTACTCCTCTTCGTGAGATCGTGCATTCTCAAGACATTGGTGGATTTAATTTTAAACACATGATATCTAGAGCAAATCCAAGCTCTACAAAGTTGGACAATCAAATCCCAATGGTCCCTTTTATGCGGAGAGTTGAAAATTGTGCCATCCTCAATATGTGAAATCACATTGACAACGAACTGTGAATCAGTAAAAAAGGACACGTGTACGTCATCGTCTGACTTGTTCGCCTGCTCTGCTGCTGTCAAGATGGCAAAAAGCTCTGCTCTATTGATGGTTTGGATCCCTGGGCAGTGTCCTGTGGCAAGAACTCTATACTTATCTTCGGAATTATGGGTATGCCTGGATCTGTGTATGACTGCCCAAGCGGCACGTGCAACAAATGGGCTTGTGGGGTGCTGGCATGATCCATCTGTGTAGAAAACGTCCCCATTCTGAATATCAACTTGGGAGTCAATATTGGCGGTCCGGCAGCGGTGGTGCATGGCCTGCCGAACAAGTTCCATGTCAGAGGAATGCACCGGCAGAGGGAACCAACATAAATGCGTGTGTGTTTGTAGGTATTCCACTGCACCAAGGTGTTGAGTTCGAATATGCTGGAACGATGGGCATTCGAGGATAAAATGTTTGTGCGTGTCAAATTGTTTACAAAATGGGCAATCAGGGGATTGGGTAGCGCTCCATTGAGCGATTACTCCATTTGATTGCCATCCTGAAGTGTTCGTTAATGCTAGGATTCTGCGTTGTCGGTCGGTGAACTGTTGTAAAATCCTGTTGGCTGTCCAAGAGTCAAACGGAGTCGAAGGCACCCCTTTACGGTGTGCCACTTCATTGTGGCAATGCCAGTCCCAGGCGATTCTGAGATTCTTTTTGATGGTTTTACTTGTGGTACATTGCAAGTTTAAACGCATCCCTCCAGGCCCGATCAGTGTAGCATTAGGGGCCATTAGGGGTTATCTCCCAGATTAACCGACATAGGTATGAGGCGAGTGCAGTCGCAGGGCCAAACACCTGTCCTGTATAGCAACGAAGGGAGTGTACAAACCCTTTTGCAAGGTTTGGGTGATATACAAACAGTCGCCTGAGTGTGGTGAGCAAATCCGATACAACATACAACAACGGGTCTTGAATGCGATGTGACAAGAAATGCAGTGCTATATGACTTGAAGCTTGTTTATGTTCTCCCACCATGACATTGGTGGCGGCTCTTCGAAGGTTGGTAAAATGTTTGTCTCCGATGGTCATTCCTAATGCACCATAGAAAGTGGCGGGCCAAATCGCCGTCTGAATTTTTTCGGCTCTTTCTTCCAAGCTTAAGTTCATCTTTTTAAGTCTGTTACACTTGGCTATGGCATTGTCAATTTTATCACGTAGCGGGCCAAGGACAACTTGGTTGGTATAAGATATCATGCAACCCAGGTCCTGCACGTCGTTTCGAATCTTAAACCGGAAGCTGGGTTGTAACATGATCTGTGAAGCATCTGTCCAAAACTGACGAAGTGGCTTTGATGTCGCCCAGCCCCATGACTTCTCCATATCAATGCGCATGCGGAGGTCATGGACAAGGTTAAGAATCTTAACCATGGTGCGAAACGATTCGCGTTCGGATGTCGACATGAATGACCAATTATCAGCATAGGTGAATGGGTGTATTTGTGGTGACTTGATGGCATGATGGAATACAAAACTTAGTGCCAGCATTCCTACAATTGTACTCCACGCTGCTTTCTCTGTCATCCCTCGTATACAATACCAAGCTTAGGGCTTTGGAAGAAGAGATGATAGACGCACGTTTCCTGCCAGAATTGTCCTCCTGCGTGAGATTGAGAGTGGACAGCAGGAGCTGCTTGATCTTCTCGTACAGCTTGACTTCCGGCTTTGAAACATCTTCTCGAAGGGACAACCAGAACAGGAATGTATAACTCTGGTCCAACATTTCTGTGAGTTCCAGTTCGGTCTGGGAAGTGAAATGATGTTTCTTTCCTGCTAGTTCTTTGATCCTCACAAAAGATTGCTGGTATGGGTTTATCCTCTTCGAAAGGATTGATTTAGACACCTCCACGGCCAGAAGCTGATCTAGATATCGGTATTCAATGTTCTTCAGGGTGGACTCCACAGCCTCTCCAGAAAGCAGGTTCGACCAACCGGTCACCTTTAACAGTTCTTTGATGGCCTTCACAGTGGTTGAAAGCATTGGTTCTTTTGGCGCCTTAATTTCCTGAAGCCTGGATGTCACAACGTCATTGACTGAGTTGTATCCTAGCTCCAAGACATCAAATATTTCCAAATGGTTCTTTTCCATCAGCTTTGCAAAGTCTGCCTCACAACTTGGAGGCCCAACCCGCTTCACATTCTCCATCTCTTTTAGCAGCACCTTCTTTTCAGCAGACCTCACTAGTCTGGGATAAACTTCAAGACGATCAAGGAAGTCCTGAACCCGCAAGTCATGTTTGTTGGTCACATACCCATACAGAAAGTTGTGAACCTGACATGTTGAATCTGTTAGCCTCAGAAATTCCAACTGGTCGTCGGAATCGAAGCTGTCACAGACCTCCAAAAGAACCACAAGATCCACGGAAGCATGGACCGGCAGAGTCCCGACCCGGGCCGTCGCCATGACGAATTAAAGCATAAAAGCTGCGAGAATTCGGAAAACAAACCCGGATTTCAGAGAGTCCAACTTGATTTGCACTCTTTTTCCATCTTTCACAGTGCGCTCAGGAATCGTGTACTCCAGATCAAAAAGAGAGAACCCTAGATTCCATCAAAAGATCCAAAACAACAATAACGAGTTTATCATGTAATATACTATTTCCATGTGAAATCCAGATACTTTGTTTGTTTAGAAAATGACTGACATTGCAAAAGAAGGTTGATTTCATGAAATACTGACGTTTGAAGTTTGAACAAAACTTAGGGTTCTAGGCTGATGAAAATGCCATTCTCAGGAATCTGCCCTACTTTAGGTATCCAGCAAGTCGCTCAAGTCCATCGATAGGACGGATCGGAGTTGTGCTGCTCGCTCTGTGATGTCTGCGATTTCAGCAGCCGCTGGGATATTGCTATAGAGATCACGAATGGCCATCAGACGTGCTGAAATCTTTTGTGCCGCGAGAGCCGTCTCATCCACTTCCTTTGAGTACTCAGCTTCGATTGTGGATTCAGGCGGGCGGAACCTGAACTGATTCTTTTCAGTCTTTCCAATCTCCTTTTCAAACTGTGCTCTCACAGTAGGCAACGGGCCGACTCCCTTGAGCGAGGGGGTCTTGTTGATTACCTCAACTTCGCGAGATCTGCCCTTCGCTTCAAGATACGCTCGGTATACCTGCACCATCTTCAGGCATTCTTGGCGGAGTCCCGGAGGTAGTGTGTATCCGCTCTCTAAACAGTAGCTGTACTGATCATTCAAGATCGAAGTGATCTCACCCATGCTCTTGTGGCTCACATTTGAGGTTACTGCACTTGGAAATCCTCCGCTGTGTACTTCACCTGCGCCTTTGAATGCAAGAGCGACCAAGCCTACACCTGGTAGTGGTTTTCCATATGCATGTTTCTGACCGCAAATCAATTTCACTCCTCTGATATGGGCTTCTTTATTGGCTCCTGATGAAAATCCCATTCCGAGAGTGATTCTATGGCGCGACTTGTTTGGCACGCGTAAATCTTCGAAGACTTGCTTTGCGTTGCAATCGCATTGGCTTGTGATGCCAATCCAACCTTGCAAGACCCTCAGGTATTGGAAGTTCAGGAAACCCTCACATGTTCCTGACCCCAATTCTCGGCAATTCGATTGACGACGCTTGCCTGAGGTGAAACCTCCAATGATGCAAAATGCATCGTGAAGTTCTTTTTGCAAGTTGATGTTCAAAGTGGCGAATTCATGTTTGAGCTTCCTTTCAAATGCTTGAATGTTCGACACTGTGGCTCCGGCAGGGTCGTCCAATTCAATTGTCTCACCCCCGGCTGCACTTGAAGATTTGATTACTTCAAAGCTCTCTCCTTCATCATTCGCCTTCTTGAACTTCATAGATTCCTTGTAATGCCATTCCAATGCATCCACTGTGGCAAGTTCAGGATTCGACAAGTCTGCTGTAATGAAGCAATGCAAGATTTGTCGACTTGTGAGAGAGTCTCGAGAGAACGGCTTTTGTCCCTTTTCAGTCCCTTGGGCCTCTCAGAACTTGTCTTGATTTTTGTCCACATAATCACCAACCACTGAATCCATTGCAAATGGAAAGTATCCATTGACGTCGGCAGATTCCAGCTCATTATACCAACGGAGCAGCTGTGCTTGTTCCGGTGACATTCCAATGGCTCCATCGTCAACCCAAAAGCTGGGCTGCAGTTGACTTTGCAGACTACTCAGATACTCAAATTCCAGGTATCTGTCTTTTGCATCGCGGAACATCTTGAGCTTGTCTGTGGGAAACTTGTCCGGAAGAGAGTGTTTCTTGTATATCTCTGGGACCCCCATGGCAGAATCTGAAAAGTCTGGTTCTGCCTCTGATTCCAATTCAGAAAACCCAGCCATGGCTCTCCCTTGGACTAGATTGTCTAGGCTGTCTTCAAGTGGCAGGTAGTCAGGTAGTCCAACAGAATTCGTGCTTCTTCTTCGCTGCATTTGAACAAAGCTTTCACTTTTAGGTTCATCTCTTCACGGCTTACATTCCCTGTCTTAGTTGTCGGCCATGGGAGGATGCCGGTCTCATGATACAACAGATCGGCTGCGAATTTGTCCAACGGGCTCTTCTCACCGGACAACAACCAGAACGTCATCAAAGTTCTGAGGTCAGAGTTCCGTGACAGAACTGTACTGTGTAAAGAATCTGTCATTTTGATTGTGGGGACTGGCAAAAACCAAGCCTTCTTCCGGGCATATTGCCCCTGCAACCGTTGTGGCAGAGCTATCACAGGTGAGTTCATCTTGTTCGATCTGAAGGGCAGATCACCACTTTCACTTTTTTGAGCCAGATGTCTTGTCGTTTGTTGTGTGTTGATCAAGTAAGTGAAGTGAGTGACAAAAGAGACGAGTCAAGCGGTCTGAAATGAATGTGGTGTGTGAGATTGGGTATTTTGGTTGGTGTTCTGCCCGACAATCTCTCTACCCCCCACCCCACTTGAATTGACACACCTCTTCATATGGAGTGGTTTACTAATCAAGAGTCTACATTACTGGGACAACCCCCCAATTCGGAAAACCAGGTTGAGTCGGTTCGGGTGAGCCGTAAAGGCACGGGCATCCAACTTCATCTGCACAGAAATAAATCCTGTGAGTGGCTGAGTCTTCTTTTCAACGTGAAATTGCGAACACGTGGAAATCTATTATGGGATGGTTTTGTATGGTTTTGGGATCTTGGGCACCCGTTTCGTTGATGTCACTGCGATTGTTGTTTGTCTTTAGCAAAGGTAGCAAAGTGGCAGAATCACATAATTGTGCCCAGCTAAAGCTAAGCCCGACTCACCCAGTTGACAACGCAAATGGTGATTGTTAAAGTTTCAAGAACAACATGGTATGAACTTCCAACCTCTCACAAAAAATTATAGACCCCAAACCTGCCCAAAGATGGTGTCCCATGATCAATGTTACTCCTGTTGCTCAAGTAGAACTGCATGTCACATGTCTATTTGCTGCTGCGCTTTCACGAGTAGAACTGTGTGTGGTGCACACCGCGCGGCCACATCTTTTGGAGGGCTCGTCTTGGCCCTCGGCGCCTCCGCCGGAAAAGTTGAGGCCCTCATCTGATGCCTTGAGAAAATTGCGATGGTTCGATCGGGGGAGGAATTCACCAGGGACTCAGCTTGGTGATTCAATAGGAGGGGTCGCGTCAGTCATTTCAAAGAGATGAGCCCGGGTGGGCATGCGAGAGCTTCAAAGCGGCCTACTCGGGAAATCATGCATGGCATATCATGGCATAACCCTAGACTTCCAAGACCATTAACAAAATTGGTTGACCTGGTGTTTGTAGTGTAAAATCCTTAGTTGGTGGTTGGAAGCCTAGGGATAATACATGGCAGACTCACAGCTATATATCGATACAGTGCCGCCGAAAGCGATCGCTGAATGAATTGGCTCCGGTCCTTGTTGTACTGCGCGGGATGAGCAAGAGATCTAGAAGTCTAATTCAAGGATCGCAGATGCCCACGTCCACGTGTGGCCTTTTCTGCTTTTTACAAGTGGGGGCGTAGCAGCAGAAGAAAGAGGAATGATCGCGGATGAACGTGTGCAGATGAGGAGAAACTCCATCCGCGACTGGTGAACACAATGTGGATGGGTGTGATGGTGAGTGCCATCCCATTGATGGTGAATACATGGGATATGATGATATGATGGTGAACACAATGGGTATCAATGGATGAACACATTGTGGATGTAGAGTGAACACCAATGTGAAGTATGGTGAACATGGTATGGTCATGCGGCATGCGCTGGCGTGAGGAGTGTGGGCGGAGGAGGCGTGGGGAGGTGGAGGTAGACGGTATGCAAAGCAAGTGTGAGAACACCACACAGGTGTGGGGGCAAACTGCCTACCACTCAGCTCTACATGCTCTACCCTTGAAAGAAACAGTCTGGCATACTCCTTTCCTGCCTCCCTGGTGCCTCCCTGGTGCCTCCCCGGCTGTCCAATTGGTGCCTAAGAAGTCCAGCTGCTATGCTATTCATTTTCATCAGGCAGCCAGCAGCCCGAGGATTGTGAGGTGTATTGGAGGGCGGGTTGGAGGGCAGGGAACTGGGGACCGAAGAAAACCAACCATGCCAACTCACTTCCAACCATACCAACCCTCATATTGTACTCTCAATATATAACCCTAGGGATCCAAGTACCTTCTCAGAAGGTGATTGGAGACACTCTCATGTAGGTTATGGTCCAAGTACCTTCTGAAAAGGTACTTGGATCCCTAGGGTAAGTATTTTCCCCCCGCAACACTTCCCTCAAGAACCCTCTCCAAACACCACCTGCTAGCACCGAAGAACACACGCACCGCTCCAACGACAGCGACGTTCGTGCCTTCCGCCGTTGCTTCTGCAGCCAGCCTCGCTGTGAACTTCTTTCGATCGGATTTCCTCCGATGAAACAGGGGGACACGAGGACACGACGAACACAAACACGACAACACGACAAAGGCATCGTTTGTAAAGCAGTAGTGTCTTCCCATGTCTTGGCCATGCTACCCACTGCCATCGCTGACATGAGGATAACATTCAACCACTGAGGTTTCAGTGGTCAAACACGGCAAACCCTTGGTCTCCTCAAACATATTGTTTCTCCTCCCTCACGCAGTTAACCACGAAACCTCCGCAGGTGGGATGGCTCGAAGTAACTTGGATTTTGTTCAAGGAACTGGAAACCAGCAAAGGTTAAAGAACCCTATAGACTATCCTATAGGTACCCCTGTAGGGTCCTATAAGGTCACTTAACCTCTGTAGGAAAAGTGAAACAAATCTGTTATTTTTTTCAGCAGTTTCCGGGGACGCACCCAGTCTGCTGGAGAACATTGAAAAAACACCCGCCCCCAAAAGCTCGCAAAAACCATATGTCAAGTACTTGAAAACTGCTTCAGCAAATGGAACAGCATCCAAACATCTTCCGACATGCCAACAGAAAAGGACCCAGTAACCGGGAAAATCACCAGTCAGCTGATCCGCCAAACCATCTTTTGAGTGGCGAACACTTTGGAGAACCTCGAAGGCCTCCGGTTGGGCCTGTTCCTGAAAACATTGGACACCTCGTCTGTTTCAGGAAGCCAACATAAGGATCCAACATGCAAAGTTCGTAGGAACTGTTCTTGAGCTGTTTATTGTGTATGTTGGTGGGTTGTGAACCCTTATAACCCTTCATTTGGGGATAATGATTCTCTGTTTTGGCAAAAGTGGCAGCTGACGAACATCTGCACATCTCTGCACAAGCTGTACACTTCTCAATGGCTGGGCAACGCTCCCTATAGTTGTTTCTTGTATTTGTACCATCGGGCGTTCTCGGTGGTTGGTATACAAACCATCCAAACGGTCTCCGCAGGCATTGCTCGAAAGATCTCAAAAGCCAATGGCATCAATAGCTGGACACCAACCACATGAAGCTTGACCTACCTGTTCCATTTATGGCTAGCCTATCCCATTACCAGGGCCCAGTGGATGATGGTTATAGAGGTTGCAGGATGCAGGCCCGGCTTACCCATCTCAAAAGTTCTGAACTTGTACCCTGCTGACCTATGACTGCTGTACTGGGACACACCCTAGATTGACCCTATATATGTCTACAGAAGGCAGTTTTTAAGGCAAAATTGTCCCTTCGTTCGTTGGTGATGACTCCCGCCACACCGCAGCAGGAACCGCAGCAGCACCCACGCCAACACCGGTCCACAACCGAAAGGGAAAACCACCAAACCAACACCGGCGCTCCGGGGTGCTACATGGGCGCCCCGGCGTTCCAACTCAGGCCTTGGTATAAGAAGCCAAAACACCAAGAGCTGGAATACCTTGCAGCTAGGTACCCTTAATACCTTGCTGCAGTCGTAGAAGAGCTGCGTTGGGCTTGAGCGACCTGTTCTAAAGTTGTGAAAAGGGCCAAAGACGCGTAGCTGGACCCTATGGGACTTGGAATGAAAGAGCCAGGTGCCTGGGGAAGAAGAAAATCAACAAACACTATAGGGGCATAAAGGCTGCCGAGCGCAAACGCATTGTGCGCATACCAAACAATCTATATAGTGACTACTCAAGCGCAAGCCAAGGATGCATTTTAGTCACTCAAGTTTGTCCATGACTTGTGCTAGCTACATCATTTTACTTTGCTGGAGAGAGTGACCTCTAAGAGGCCCTACATGAATGATTCCATTTTCCAGGAGTGCAGCCATCCTGGATAAAACAAACAAACAAACCTGAGATTTGCTTAATTAAGGAATCGGGAAAAAGTAAGCACAGATTACCAAAAATCACACATGTACAAAGAATCTTCTAGATCACCTTGCAAAACCAGGAAAACACACCGGCCATCAATGGTGACTGAGTCTGTTGAAGCATCTGTTATAGCAGGGGATATGTATTCGGATTCCCAGTCCATGGGGCTAGAATGTTTGCCCACAACTATGCCTACATTTGACCCCTGAAACCACCTGACACTGAATGTATGCAAAAATTCCATACATGGAGCCAGTCTGGAGCGTCTGGAATTGCACGGGCCAAGGGGCGTTTTCGCCGCTGCCTTGGGCGGGCCGCTGCCTGGGGCGGGTCTTGCTTCGAAGGGCTCATCGACTCTCCCGGGTGACGGATCCTTTGTCAGGTCACTGAAGCACCAGGCCAACAGGTCTTCAGTTGAGGGTTGTTGGGCAGGTCTTGGTGAAAACCGCAGGTGGATCAATCCGTGGACCGGTGATCGAAGCGGCAACAAGCGGCCAGCGGCACGAGATCACCGTCCGGAATGGACCGCATTGGACTGGAGCGTTCGAAGACGACGAAGACTCAATCAGATCCAAGGGCCCAAGGGTTCGGAGTTTTTGTTGCGTCGTTTCCCTCAAGGTAGTAAAAAGGAAGGGTGGTGTACTGCGCACACCACGCTCTTGCAGTTCAAGGGTGTACGCGGTGTACGCACGACAATACTGTATACAATACTTGGCCAGCGGTTGGCAGTGGCTGGTTGTTTGTTGTCCTCTACGGGCATACTCTCTTCGATCTGCGGTGCAATAGAAGCCCAACAGCCTGAGATCCTGTGGATCCATCATAGTCCAAAACCCTCTGAGGCGAGAATGGGGGTCTCCCCATTCAAAAACACATCCAAACACTTGGTACCATGACTACGGGAACAAAATGGAACAAGGGGTGTCTAGATAGTTCCTTAGACCCACATGCCACGTGTTGGAAGGTCCTGGTATTTGGTACTTCTTCAACTTGCCACAACCCACTATCCCCTCGGGTCATCTTTTTGGCCCGGAACGGCGTCATGAATGCACGGCGGTCTGAGGAAAAATGGGACTCGCAAGTTTGGGTGACCGACCTGCGAAAATGTTGTTCTCAACTGCCCAGACGCGACCCTGGACCTGAATCCTCTGGAGGGGTCTGGTGTTTCTCATCATTCTCATCAATCCCTAAGCTTTGAGGGACCGGTCGGGCTCTTTGGAGCGTCTGGGTGATGGGTATATCTCCAGACCATCCATGGTACCATCACACGACTCTATGGTGAAATGGAGAGTCAAAAGTGGCAGGTGGTGACCTATTGGACGGTGGACTCCTATTTACCGATCAGGCCAGGGAGGGATCAATCGATAAATATGCCAGTCCCATCCGAGCGTTTTGGGACTCAATCATGCTCCAACGCTTTTTGACCCAGCGCTGTGACCCATGTGACCGTTGTCCCAGTCTCGGCTTGAATGGTGTTCCGTCCCCGCTGAGGCAGCCACCTCACCCCTCCTCCTCTCCCGGTGGCATCATGCTGGCCACGTGGCGAGCGCCGATCCTCTCACGCCTCTCCGGCTTGTCGGGCCTCAAACGAGGCGGTCTTAAGATGGGACGGGCCGCGAAGAATGGGGAGAAGCGAAGACACGAGCCTCTGTTGATTCACACCGGCAGGCGGCTGTGGTGGCAAAATACAAGGAACACAATCAAGCATCATCGAACATCTCTACAACTACCTTGACTCTCCAATGACCCTTTCAAATTCGCCTTTCCAAGAAAAACAAGGTGGGGCCCTTTTAAATTCGCCTTTCCAAGAAAAACAAGATGGAGCCCACACCCGAGTGCAAAGACGTTTGAAAACTACATATGTCCAAATACCACTCTTGTAGGACACTCTTGTGGGACACTCTTGTAGGACAGACACTCTTGTGGGACACTCTTACGAGACACTGTTGTGAGACACTCTTGTGGGACACTCTTGTGGGTCACTCTTACGGGACACTCTTGTGGGACACTCTTCTAGGACACTCTTGTGGGACGCTCTTGTCGCTCACCAGCGACACGCCGCGTTTACACCAGCATGTTTCGCGCTCCCCAGTGGTACGGCGCATCGCAAACGCACTTCCCACCAAGGCCGTGCCCCCTAGTACGCACTAGACAACTGGAGGCCCTTATATATTACTCGTCAGAGTTAAGCGAGAACCCTTCGCTACGCATTCGGGAAAAAGGTTTCTGAAAGAAAACACATTTTTCTGGCAGAATTAGCAGTTTGATTCTTTAAAAAAATGGCAGCCGCTTCAATCAGGCCGAGGTGCGGACGTGGATCCCTTCATTCCGTTGAACTGATGGGGTCCCTTCCGACCTCCTACCTTCCACACGAGTTCACCACATCCGATTCCCCCCCAAGTGAGACACCGTGGCGGCGTTCACCTCCTGTTGGTACCTGGAAAGATTGTGCACCAAACCATCGATGAGTTCATGTTGCGCCGCAGGCGTGAAATGGCGAAGTGCAGGATTCCCGGCTACATCCATGTGAATCGTTCGATCATACTCTGGATCAGCAGGTCTACACGCTCTCGCTCCAGGCTCTCCACCGCCTGGCGCTTCACGCCGCGAGGATGCGAGCACGGTGGATTTCGATCTTGTTGGACCAAAACTTGTTGTTCCTCTTCGTACAGGGCCTGCTCCCATCGGTCACAAGCCTCCCAAATAGGACGGCTGGGTTGCGCCCCTAAGACGAACTGCCAGCCCCGGGTGCACCACACTCGATAGTGAAAGTCCTTCCAACTCGTGGAAGGATGTTGATCGAGGTAGTACCCATTGGTGTGCTTGTAGTCGTCCACCTTCGGATGGTCCCAGGCGACCGTTTTCTCGTGGAACCAGGCGCGATAAATCCAATGCCGCACCGCTCCCATGCCACGACACATATATTCTTCCGGAGCCGAGTAGAAGCGTTCGTTGTCGTGCGCGTGGACGCGGTCCATGTGGTCCACGTTGTATTGGTTTCAACTCGTGGAAGACTGGGAAGCCCCGTTGGATCGACCCTCGGTGAGTCTGTTGCTTCGCGCTCCTCCATGACACCGCCCGGAGCAACGGGCCCAGGGCCTTCAGTGCATCCTTGTGGTCCTTGTGTCTGCGTTCTCCTGTGCCTCTTGACCGTTCAGCCACAAACACTCTACCCACATGGACGGGTCCTGTTCTCTACCTTCTCGCCGCCGCGTCCCATGACGCCCTCCAGTGCACGAGACGGAGCCCTGAGAAGCCTGGGACTTCGCGGCTCCTGGGACTCTTCTTCTTTCATCTTAAGTTGATATCTTTCTGCTTAGAGCGCTTTCAGAGGTTCGACGGCACCGCTCTAAGATGTCTTTCTGCTATATAAACCACCAAACTTGGGGGTCACCCACATGCGACTCCGACACGTAGCCTGCCGCCCAGCGACTCCTTTGCTTTGGCAGACTCTATGGGCGCCGCGGTGTCCGCGGGTGAGCCTCGCGACGCTTTTTTGAGGGGCGCGAGATGGCCACCAGCGAAGTCAGGAGTCGATCAGTAAAATTGGATGAATCACCAGGACCATCCTGGGTACAGGGAGATCCCCAACTAGTGAGTGGTGGGGCTCGAAAGAGCGTGCAGCCAGGACACTCAGGATGCTTTGGATGCTCCTGAGGTATGAAGCATGTTGGAGGTGTTTCACATGATTGGCTGTCAGCATCGGAGACCTGGGGTGGTCCTCTCTATCCAGACACCACCTGTCTGGGACTGGCAGTCCTCCACTACCCAGAAGAGGCCGACCGGGGTGGTTGATTTCTGGGGTCAATGGAGGTCACATACCAGCTCGCCGTCACTGGAAGAAGGAGAGACCCAAACCCCCAGACACTCCATGGGACTGGCATATTTACCTACATTGGGGTGGTTTCAGGGGTCAATGTAGGCATATATGGCGATCGCATGGAGTGTCTGGCATATATTGGAGATGTTTCAGTCTGACATGTCTCTGATTGGATCTGACATGTCTCTGCCTTTTCTTTTGAGAAGAGACAGGTGAACTGGAGGAACTTTCCACCTGGTCTTGTTTAGAGTGTCGCATTGAACCGCTCAACAAAACGGTGACCTGCAGGTCATCCACTCTTTTTCCGGGTAGACTGCTAGGCTGTGATGTTTTTCGTGAGCGCAGGCCAGCAGCTCTGATGCCTCCTTCTAGGATCGGTTGTCCAAAAGAGATCCACCACGACCTTCAAAGTGACCTCTTTGGAGTCTCTAAGTGACCTCTTTAGGGACTAAGTGACCTCATTCTAGGATCTCAAAAGGGCACTTTGAAGGTCCTGGCAGTAGACTATATTTATAGATCCGACGTGGAATAGATTTCAAGGAACTTGCATTGAAAGAGTTGAACAAAAACAGCACATGCAGTGGATGGGGTGCTTCTGAGACGATGTTTCAACATTTTTCAACGTACCTCTACCGACACATGGGGCCCCAGATGTACCCAGTGTTTTGTTTGCTTCAGGTTTCTATGTTCTAGGGCATGAACGAAGAAACTGATCCAAGTGGTCCTGGAGACTTCGGCATAAAACTGTCTGAAGAGCACAAGATCCCAAACCCGCGCTCGGGCGCGCGATGTGCGCGCGGGGAGAGTTTCCCACACCACGAGCCTTCGGCTGGGGAACTGCCCACTGTGCTGTTTGGCTCGCTCATGTCTCGACGGCTGGGTGGGCCCTGAAAGCGGCTGAGACTGAGCAGCCAGAAACTCTAATCCAGTGGGCGGGGGAGTGATTGGTCTTATAAAAGAAGAGTCCATGGCTGGTGAATGCCTTGGGCGGCATTTTGGAATGATCCAAGAAAAAGGAATGGGCTGAGGTGCCTGATAGATTTGGGTTTGTTTTAATCACTTGGCCAAACTGCAAATGAAGGAACCAATTGAAACATTGAGGTTTCCAGGTTGTTTCACATGAAACCCAACAGAGTTGGACGTCATGACCAAACCCTATCTCACCTGAATGTCCTGGTTGCAGCTAGATACTTGGATTTGCATGAGGAACCCAAAAAAGACATTCATATTCCTCTAGAGGGGATTCAACCCGTTGCGAAAAATAAACATCACTCAATCCGCAAAACCATAACTCCGATGCCCACTCAGACCCTAATGGATGAAGTGATTGGACGCCGATCATTTCACTAGAACTTCCTCTGAACTTTGCAAAGAGCTCAGTCCGGCATCCGGTCTCTGTCACAAAAACAAACGGCCTCTGGACCAGCACCGACCATTTGGGGTGGTTTTTGGATTCTACATCGTCAGGGGGTCTATCAAATACCCGAACTGAGTGGTTCTGGTGGAGGTCTCCTGAAGAAAACACACATCACCTGCACCACCAACCATGACCGGTCTGACCCCCGAGAAACGGCCAACCGGGGTGGGTGGGGTCAACGTCACCAGCTCGCCATCGCTGGAAGAAGGAGAGCAAACCAAAACCCCATTCGGTGGGTGTCTCCCTCATAAGACAAAAGAAACGCGCCCAAATGCCCTGTAAGAACCAGCAGAGGTTGAAGAACCCTAGTTCGACTATCCTATAGTTACCCCTGTAGGGTCCTAGTTCAGGTCACTTAACCTCTGTAAGAAGGTATGTGGATAGGCTTCCAGAATTCCTTCGAAGTTCCGGCCAAGTTGGCCCAAGTTGGTGGCCTTCGTGGCTGCCAAATGCTCAGCAGTGAGGCGCTCCAGCTTGGCCTTCGATGTGATGACTCGGCGTGGAAGCAAAACGAACACACAGTGTCAGGGAACGAGCTTTTATTTGCGAGATCCATCAATTGTCTTAAGCATTGGTCTGGATGATCCACATGAATCGTTCTAAATCACGAATTCTACTACCCACCAACTGCCCTACTAGATCATCCAATTCGGGCGCCCAATGGAGGTCCAGTCTAGTAGTCAGTGTAGTCTATTGGTGACTCGTTTTTTCACTTTATTCTATACCAGGTTGCAAACTGCAAAATGCAGATAAAAGCACTGTCCAAATCCCTTCAAAATGACTCCTGCAACATGATGCAACATGTACGTTTCCAATGAAACAAACAAACACCATGGGTTTTCTTTTCATCACACATCAACAGCATCCATCACAGTACCCCGTTCCTCGCGTTTCCACCGTTGCCTCGAGCTCTGACCGTTGATCAGCACCTGGAGCGAGCACCGATCGGTGGTTCGCGATCTTGATTCGTGGTTTGAGGAATCAAACCCTAGGGATCCAAGTACCTTCTCAGAAGGTATATACTTGGACCCTCCAAACCTACATAGCGGTGTCGAACACATCACCTGCTGAGGTTCGGTACGACTGGATCCCTAATCTGAGGCCTTGAAACACATAATTCCCATAAGGGGAAGAAAAAACCAAAGGGAACATACATCACGTGTAAACAAACTCAGGAATCCCTACAGGTCAGGAACTGACCGAAAAAAAAAAAATAAACAACTGCGGTTAGTCAGGTCTTTCACACCATACTCGTTTGGAGGGAAGAAAGACCTGCTTTTACTGGGTCGGAATGGACTTGTAGGGAATGTAGGTACATCAAGTGCCTGGCTATATTCATTCTCATCGTTCTCAAGAGTGAACACCATATCGTTTTCTGTAGCATGTTCCCTTAATTTAGTTATTATAACAAAAAAGAAACACAAGGAATTCGCCCAGCAGGATGTCGGGGATTGTCGGGGTGCTGAATGATTAGGTGTGGCTGTGGTTGATCTGACCAGTAGGATGCGGGTGTGGAGTAAGCAGGGCCGAGTGACTCGAGGGGAGACTCGGCCTGGGCCGAGCAGGACAAAAACAACAACTGTGCTGAAGTGTGATGTACTCCAACAGTATCCAAATATGGACTATAGACAC
The DNA here is from genome assembly GCA_963970005.1 of Durusdinium trenchii. Lineage (NCBI taxonomy): Eukaryota > Dinophyceae > Suessiales > Symbiodiniaceae > Durusdinium > Durusdinium trenchii. The sequence continues at coordinate 1,023,576 of CAXAMN010008890.1, forward strand.
GAATATAATGATGTGTATACCTATATAGATCTTCCAACTGTGCAAAGTTTTGTATACGGCAGTTATGCATGTTACATAGTTGGAAGATCCTGGCCTGATCGGGAGTCATAAGCCAGTCCAATCAATCCTCAACATATACACCACTCAACGCCATGAACCCCTCATGGAGGATCAGCTACCGGCGTGGATCCCGGATCTATCCCTTCTGATCGTTTCACAAAGACCTTGGATCCCAAGATCCCCACATGATCTTGGAATGGTCGTCGGCTTGTATCCCGAGGCGATCAAACATCAACAAGAACTGGCCTGAAAAAGATATACGGCTGTGGGGGTCCAAAACCGGGGCAATCAGGTTGACCCTTGAAAAGAACAGATTCCTTTATGGATGTCTATGCGTTCCCACGGTTTAAGGGTTGAGCTGGTTGACCCACTGCCATACAGTCCACGGAGGTTCTGGGGAGTGAACCAATGTGAAGAGCAAGCGGCGAGTGTTCGGGACATGCTGAGAATGACACCCTGAAACCAACTGGCAAGTTCAAGATGTCCCAGCTGCAGTTATTGGAGATCAGGAAACCCAAAGAATCCCAGCTGCGATTGTCCCAAACGGCTAGGCTGGGTTCCAAATGGCTCAGGTACTAACCAAAAAAAATCATCGCAACGTTTACAAACCTGCAAGGTCTGAAAGACATGCGTCCTTTCCCTCCATACAGATCAGCTTGAGCTCATGTCGCTGGAGTTGGTCATGCCAAAACACTACTATATATATCAAGGGGCTTTATGAACATACTATCAGATTTGCGTAGGATCAAAAAGAAAGTATCTATCTCAGGCATGTCAAGGGCGGTGGACAAAACTCACTTAGTTGCACCCTGCAGCCGTTTTTTTGCTCTGAGTGTGCATTGTTGGATCTTGATCATGGTTCGTGCACCGGTGTTGACACTAATGGAGCTGCAAACATGGCTCATCTCCATGTTTCCTTTCTTGGCTTCTGAGGAAGGTTTCTCGATGTGGAATGTTGTCAGTTTGGATGCTTCATTTGTTTTTGGATGTTTTGTGTTGTGGTGCTCTGGTTTGGTGCTTGCCTTGCACCTTTTGTACAGATCTAAGGGCGTCGCAACCGAGCTGATACCCTGCAAAAGCAGGGCCTTGAGATGCACCAGTATTGCGAGATCTTTGGTGGTGTTTGACAGGACATATGGGCGTTGGTTTCATGAGTTCAATTCAGCTTCATTCATTCATATTAATCATTTGAGTTGGGCATTCATATTTTTCATATTTTCATCTATATACAATTGGAGTTGGAATGGATGGTTTCAGGGTCAAACCATTGAGATGGAGTTGGACTGGATGGGTTCAGGGTCAAACCAGTGAGATAGAGTTGGGATGGATGGTTTCAGGGTCAAACCATTGAGATAGATACATAACATTGAGCTGGAGCTGGTATGCTCAAAAATGCTTTCGAATATAGATGAAGTAAAAGACCAGGTTAAGCCTGGATCAGACTGGACCAGACTGGGCCAGTCTGATCCATCTTTTGAAGCTCATGACGGACCTCCGCACCCCCACCCTCATCCCTTCACCTCACAACCCTCTCTTCCTCGACCCGAACCAACCCCCAATACAAACCCTCCACCATCCCTCCACCTGGCCGAAGAAAACTCCGCACCTTCCGCCATCGAGTTGAGCTCAATCTTCACACGCCTCGAAAACCCTTTCAACCAAAATCCCGTTTGAGGCTCCGGTGACCGGTGGTCTTCGACCCCCCCACCCACGCCCTAGGGAATGTTGGATGAGGTGGATGAAAGTTGCTGATCTATCCTAAATTCCTCGGGGCCGGGGCTCCCTCTTTGTTGGGGTGACCTCTGGAGTTGGGTGATCGAACAGGAAGAGAGAGGTGTCCAGATCTGGACGCTCTCCAGATCTGGACACCACATGCACGACATCACCATCCACGGGAACTGGAAGATTCACCTATAGAAGGAGTCACACCTCGCTCGGGTTGCCGGTCCCGAGGTCGGAAGGATCGGGGGGGTGCCCCACATCCACATCCACGGTCCCTGAATGGGGCGAACCAAGCTGACCGGTTGACTAACCCCAAGTGACCGGCACGTGTTCCAGGTCCCAATAGATTCTGAACGGCGGATTTAGAACTATATTGACTCATATTGGTGGTTTGAGGGGAAGAAACCACCCTTATCAAGGCGTTTGTACATGTGTATAGTATAGGATGTATAGGGGCATTGCCACCACAAAAAGAACATGCTGATTTTCTCGATATATTGGGTGTGTGTTTGACATCCGGGACACCCTCGATCGCCCCTGGCTTCTTGGACTGGGTCCAAAATTCCCTTCCAGGGGGGGTCGTTGCCTGGGGGGTCTCCCTGTTTGAACTTGGATTTGCTTAAGGAGCCCAACATATTCCCCACAAAAAAAGATTGACTCAGTGCAGGAAAAATCACCAATCACCTTAAGCCAGACACGACTAATAGGACTGCCATATATGCCGAGCTATTGGCCCCTTTTCAACCACCCCAACTGATCGGTAAAGGACTGCCAGTCCCATTAGTCATGTCTGGGTCATTAGCTGCTAAGTTCATATGCACCCACCGGTGTTATTCTGCACACTTGGATGGATGTAGAGACGCCATGGGCCCGTAACGCAAGGGACAGGAGCGCGGTGGCTCCCTTGATGAACTACAAACCGTTTGGGATCCTGGCCCACCTCCATTTCGCTTCGGTGGGCCAGGGGTGGGTGCCAGGGGGGGTCGAAGACGACCGGTCATATGAGGGTATGGTTGGAAGTCAACTGGACTCCGACGGACCCTTCGTAGCGAAAATGGCACCTGATCCTATCAAGACAGGTATAGTTACTTGTATATACCCTCTTGTACCCATGTTCGGTACGAATGGGTCGACTCCAGGTATTTCAGACATATTGAACGAAGAACATAGAAGAACTGCGAGGACATCTGAAGCCTTTTGGCAGAGTGTGTCTAGAGCCCCTTCAGAACATTCACTAAGTTGCCGTCTGATCCAATTCCCGGTCACTCCAGGCTTCGGGACCACAAGCACGGACCATCGTTACACTGCCAGATGTGAAGCTGAACTTCCGGGACCATCGTTACAAGACACCATCTGGACACCTGACACCGTAGACCACCCGCCCCTTGGGGGCCTGAGCACGTCCGACTCCAGTCCCCAGTTTTCGGTTGAAACACGGTGTTCAACTGGCGTAGACCGCAGCCATGACTCTCCCAGCAACTAACATGGTTACGTGGACAACCCCCGGTTTGTAGAGGAAAATGGTCTTCCTTCGGGGCCATTCTCCACGTAACCATGTTAGTTCTAGGGAGTGCATGCAATTCCACATCCCATGGATGGCTTCGGAATCCGCCCAAAAACCGATGCCCGAGACCGAACACCCGCGTCGCCCTGCCAGTTCCGGCGTTCGTTTGTGGGGCGCCCCGGCCCAATCTCCTTGAGCAAAGCCCTGAAACGACCGCAAACCGCACACACGAACGGCGAACAGAGCTTGATCGGTGAGGCTTGGCATCCTTGCGAAGAGCTGTCTGCTCCGGTCTGTCTGAGATCCCAACGGAAACACCAATGAGAAGAGTGTCTTGAGATAGAGTCCAGAGTCTAGAGACTCTTCATGGTCTATCTCATTATATCTATATAGATTCTAATTAAATTCAATGGAGTCTCATGAGATGTAATTTATAATGAGTCTATAGAGTTTAAACCACCAGCCTTCAACAGGTCAGAATTAAATGTGTCAGATGGTGTAGTATACCTGCTACCCGGGATAGATACCGATTCCAGTCCAGGATGCTAAAAGATAGCTCTTTACAAGTTCTTGCAACATTTGCGTCCATTATGAAAATTAACGCCCTTTTGAATGCCTGAACGGTATTTCACGTCCAAAGCCTGAACACTATATTGATATATTTAAAATTTGAGTGTTGTGAAATAGACCATGTTCATGGATTACGGTAACACATGCCCCGGACAATAATTCTTGTCCTTGCATACGAAAAGACAACAATTAGCAACGTGGAAAACAAACGGTGGTTATTATAAGGTTTAGCATATACAGTCTAGTTTTATTGAGTTGTTTATATATAATAATAGACAGCTGATATTCCAAATTGGGTCACTCAGTTGAACTAAGGTCATAGACTGCCAACCTTCCTCAGCTGTCAACCACAAAATGCCTTCCCAAATGTTTGCCAACATGTTGCTGGACAACATTCACAAACCCCCGAGGCCGTCTTGATCCCAGGAAAATCAAGGTGAACCCGAACTGTCCACACTCATGTTTAAGTCCCCAATCCCCCCCAAAAGGGTCGCAGGTTATCGGGTTATCATCAGGTCATCAACGTTTTTTTCTGGGTGGACTGGACACCGTTTTGGAGCAAAAAACCATTGGCTTCCTGTAGATGTGCTCTTGAACATTCTTGAACCAATCCATGGTTGTCCGCTGAACTTCTGGGTAGCTTCAACTTTTTAGGCCAAAGCCTCGCCCCGAGATGCACTGGAATCTGTCCGAGATGCATGGCATCTTGCTCCATCGTCATGCTAGGAGCGAAGATCCAAGAAGTCTATAGAATTACCTGAATCTTGCACATGTTTTTTGTAGCTCGATGGCATCCCCCATCTCTTTCAAATTTGCATTCTAGGTTGGCTTTCTGGTGTGTGGTGCTATGCCTTCTTTGGTTCCAAGGAGCATGAGGATCCAGGCTTTGGCGGATCCATGTTTGGTTCTGGTGTGATGGTCCAGGCTGATGAATCTTTACACACACGTAGTGTTTGGCTCCTCGATCGCATGAATCATGCCTGAGGTTGAATCATGCCTGACTCATCTCCGTTGATCGTCTCTTAGATTCTCTTACCCAGATGCTCCATGGGACTGCCATACATGCCGATCAGTTGGGGTGGTTTTTGGGGGGTCAAGGTTTGGGGCGGCAGTCCTATGGCAGTCCCAGACAGGTCGTGTCTGGGTTAGGACTCTTTGGATCGGCTTTTGGACCCTTGCTGCGTTTTGGACCGACGTCCGTCCGTGGCTGATGCTGCGACGCGTGCGAACCAGTCGGGTTTCTGCTCCTCGACGGTTCGGGCGAGAAGCATCGTGGGTGCGAGTCGTACCCTTTTGGAACTGATGTGGGACAGCCTTTTTGGAACTGAAGATGTCTTAACAGCCTGAAGACACCAGTCATTTGAAGATGTGCAACTCGTCCATCTTTGCTGTGTAGCTGCATCCCCCATGCCAAGAATGTCGTCAGACATCTTCAGACCATGACTTGGACCTCACAAGGGGGTGCTAGCTTTGACCGGAGCTGGGACGAAGTCGTCTCTTGTGCAGAAAGAAGCTTGCTGAATCAGCTTTCAGGTGGCGCTAGAAAGAATCCTTCACACCAAGCAGTCTTGGGTAGAGAGGGTCATTTCCCTCGGGCTCCTGGCCCATATATCCGCAGGTTCGGCAGTATTCGACCCCCCTGGCACCCACCCCTGGCCCATCTTCGAAAAGGATGATGTAGGCCAGGAGCCCTATATAGGGTTTGATCTTTCAGGTTCATTTCACGGCCACAAGGCTCAAGCATTGTGGCAGAAGAAAACAACCAAAAACGACGGCAGTGAAACGTATTTTCTCTCAGAGTGAAACGACCTCACGGTCCCAAACAGCTCGAAGCTTCCGCTCACCGTAGATCGTAGATGGGCCCAAAAGGATCACCCATTTTTACAAGTATACCAAGTGTTCACTTCCATGTTAACAGCTTCGTCCGGGCCAACCAACCAACCAAAAAAGAAACAGCTTCCTTGCACGCCGTCCGTCCCGCGTCCCCCGTTCGCCCGGACCGCCGTCCTCCGCGGAGGGTCGGTCTCCCTGCCGCGTGGTCCTGTTTTTGCTCGCGCGAGCGGTGCGAGCGGTACGGCCTCATGGCTCCTGGGCGCGAGGATGGGATGGGGCCCCAGGGATCACCGGCTGTTTGCGATAAAAAAGAAAAGAAACCTCTTCAGGAGTCACATGGAGTTGGGTGGTTTTTGTTGGTCCCTTCTGTGAGTGCATAACCCCCATGTGACTCTTGCAGGGATCTCCCTCCAAGTGGATCACCACCAAGCACTTCCTGTCGGGGTGCCCTGGAGTAGGAGACCTGTTTACGTAGTGTGGAGATATCCAGCCAGGTGACCCTGAACGGAAGCAGCTGCTGAGAAAATATATTGGTTATGCCTCACTTACAATATAGATGTTCAACTACACATCCGAGAAGTCTCCGAGTTTTGTGGTGTCCTTGGTGTGAAGACTCTGCTTTTTGAATAATGACTATAGAATATGGAAATCATATGCAATCATTCATATAAATATCATTCATATTCATAATCCATAGAATATAGTCATCATTCTGACCTTGACATAATCATTCCCCAAAGGTGCTGAGCCTTGTTCAGATTTGCTGTCCAGGAACTGGACAATTTGTTTAAAACATATTGTCCCCAATAAGGAAATTCACCCACAGGGGAAACAAAACATAACCTCAAAATACCAGGCTTGTATTGCGATGCCTTGTATTAATGGGTAAATTGCCATGCCACTGAGAGCTTCAATGGATCTCATTCATCTCACCGTTGACGGAACATGATGGAAACATGGTCCACTTTCCAGTTTTTCTTCCTGAAGGCAACGGACAGTAATATGCAGTAATATGCAGTAATTATACAATTATACCTCTTCATGAAGCCGCATCCATCTCTATACCCGTCTCCATCTCCAGGCTCATGGAACACACCCGCAGTCCAAGAAAGCACGGAGAACCCTGGGCAGCCCCGCATCCCGAGCCAAACCGCATCCGCATCCGACGAGATCTCACCGTGCTCCGGCCGCTGCTCCTTGCCGTTGAAGCCGTGGCGTGGGCAACAAGCAAAGCCAGGCAACAACCCTAAACCCTAAACCTACTGTGCCCATGTTCCACCTGGGATGGGTCCGAAAACCCACCCCAACCCCAAGACGACCTGTCCGGGATTGGCAGATTTACATGGAGATGCTCCCTGAATCCTTGGACCCCCCGTCTTCGCAAAGGTCGATACATCCGCAGGGGTTTGGGGAGCCAAACCTGGTTGGTGGCTTTAACTGTTGAAAAATCCTCAGCTGAAAGCACCACTGGACGAAACCGTACTCCAAACCATCCAGGATGGGCTGGCATGTGTACCCATATTCACCCCAAACGGGCTTCCAAGCGCCCGCTCACCGTTGGGAGTGGTTGGGTCGTTGGTCGTAGCACCTAAAAGGGCGTAACACGAAGTGAGGAGCCTTTTTGGGCTCATGTAGCACCAAAAACACTGCCCCCCAAAAAAACCTCACGAAAGGAAAAGATCCTTTTTGCAAAGAATCCAGCACCCGGCACTCAGCATCACTCAGCACAGTGAGAAGGCCCGCAAAAGACAAGGATGCTTCCATGATCTTCCGACACGCTTCCATGCCCAGTCTGTAGTGCTTGAAATTCGGCTTGCGGCTTAAGGCTTAATGAGTGTGGCTAGCAAGTGTTGAACGGGAAATCCCTGTAACTTCTTTTAGGGAAGGATGGTACCCCCGGCTCCTGAGCTTCCTCCTAAGTAGCAAGACCTTCCAAGCCGGGTGGTTTTCGGACACCCGAATCACCTAGGTGTCTGGACATGTCGACACCTATTGGAAGGTCCCGACAGGTGGATCTCTGTATTCTGCCTTCATGTTTCTTCACCCCCCGTTCATGTTAGTGACCCAGGACCTTCTGCGTGCACTAAGGACCTTCAGGGCTACCCTACCGCATCAAAGGTCCTTTCCGAGTCACAGGCACCATCATATCTTTATGGGTCCCTAGCCCTTGGCGTATCACTGCAGCCAAATGTTCAACGTGGTGCCATTCATGGTTCATGGCCGCTACCAGTGCAGGCCGTTGGAATCAGCCAGTGGAGCACCCTTGAGTTCCATCCTAAGGGTCCAGGACCGTCCGTGCCACTCGGATGTCCTGCTGTGGGCCCCAGTGAGGTCGACCAATTGTTTCATACGACCATCTGGACCATCCGAAAAGGAGGTACATCTGGACCCTGTGGGATGGTGCCTCCACAAATGGAGGTGTCTGCGGATCTGCGACATGGCAGCAACAAAAACAACACTGAAGTAACGGTGAGGTCGCACTGGAAAAGAAGTCCATAAGACCCTACATGAACGAATCTGTAGTCCACAAAACAAGAAATCAGGGATTTATGCACCTGTTGGGCCCATTAAACAATATTGAACGTTGCAAAAGTCTATCTTTTTGATGTGTTCTTCCTTTTCTTGGTGTGATGGGAGGATGGATGGTTGGTGCAGTCACAGTCTCTGATAAATGTATCACATGTAACGTACACTTGGGACACCCCTTCTGATACCCCAAAAATTCGAGTCCGGCAAAACCATCACCGCTTCTGCAAATGTCCGGAAAAAAAAAGAAATCAAAAAAACATCACCGCTTCGGTGCGGGATGAGAACCCCAAATGGATCATGGTCAAAATGCCGGTCGTGTCTTCAACCATTTGTTGGGGCCCTTGGGGTTGCTGTCGGGTCTCACCCCTTTCAACCAAGATCACGCGGTGGAGGTAGGTCATCAGGTTCTTTGGATTTTTACATCAGAAGACGTCTGCCTTCAGGTTTTGTGTGTCATCAAAACATGCCACAGAAGCACCTGGCAGGAAGTCTTAAGTGATTGATTTTACAGTACCTTGACCCTCCAAAGTACCTTTAAAAAACGAGGTCACATGACCCGAACAAACCACAGGTACGACTTCTTTTCACCCATGTTCTCAGGCACGAACGTGTCGACTCGACTCCAGGTACTTAAGATTGCTCTTTTCCATCAACAAGCTGTGCAGATCCGTTCTTCAGAGCCCGCTTGCTCAGCCGCCGATCCGCTCCCGTGTTGACCAAGCCCAATCAGCCCTGAAAACGCGGTCACTCTGTTACTCTAAATCGGCCCGTCACACTCAGGCCACGATGGATTGCCTCCAGATCGGCCAAATGGGGATGATACACCAGAATAAAGGCACCAAGCATGGGTCCCAGTCTCTATCTACTTACACTTACACCGGAGATGCGTCCCCATGACTGGTGTAGCAAAGGCCCTACCCTATCCTTCCAAGACCCCTAGTTGACTTGTAGTCTAAAATCGTGTCTAAGCAGTTGTTTGGTAAAAAGACCATTGAAACGATGGTTGTGGGAATTTCAGGCCCTATCGAACCCAAAAGACACAATTGCGCCATCTATATCCTGGAAAAGACATGACTAGGACACGACTGCACAAAGAACACGTAAAAATAGCCATGTGTGGTGCCCAAGAGATCTTGGTCCCTGCATTGCCTAATTTCGAACCCTCCGAATACAGGAGTTTGTACCCTCAAAACCCTGAGTGTTTGACCGTCAAGATCCTTGGGGTAAAGGAAACAACATTTAAAAAAACAAATCAAGGGTCCATGTTCCAGTTCCGTTCGACGTAGTTTGAGTGTGTGGCAAGAGGGACAAACATATATGCCGTGCATGAAACTGCCTGATTTACTGCGACAAATCGTTTGAGCAGTTTCTGTCTGCAGCGTGAATGATCACTTTCGATGGATTTATGTTGTTTTAACATAATGTCCTTTTAGACTCCAAATACCTCCCTCCCTTTGGGGTGGTTCCGGAGGGTCTAAGTACCTTTGCAGAAGGTCTTTGGAGCCCCAACGATCATCTCATTCACTTACCTCAACTATAGATTCTCTGGGGAATGGAACCAGACGACTTCGTCGGAGAAGGTCAAACGTCTGAGAATCTGGACAATGGATTTGGGTCTCTCTTGTCGTCTGCACCTGTCATTTGCCAGAAAATTGACATACTGCATACATCTATAGTGCATTTCCCCCAAAAAGAGTGTCTTGATTGAACAACACATCTTCATGTTTGTATGTTTCTTTAAACTCAACGTCCAGATGACATTGTGCAAACATAAAGAGAGAACATGAGAGAACAAGGAATCAGTTGGGGGCCCGTAAGACTGCTTCGTCTCTCACTAGGTGTGCAAAAAGACATGAGGTTCTACTTATCAGGAGGACCTCCCACAAAGAATTCCAACAAAAAACACATCCTTACTTGAGCTTACTTGGCAAAATTACGTGCTAAATCGATTTGAACTACAAAATCCGCACCTCAACCCAGGAGCCTGCTTCACACTACGGTGGCAGGCATAGGCTCCGGCTCGTCGTCTGAGCGGCACAAGAGATGTGAACCATTAACAACAAAATGGGTTTCCAAAATGTTTCCAATGACCCTTACAAACAAAACATTACAAAACAAAAGGGGGTCCCTGAGAAAAACATCATAAAACAAATCCCTATAATGGTCCAGGACCCTCCTGAGGATGGTCTTGGAGGTGAGTACGTACTTCCTGAGAATGGTCGTTGCCTGGGGCCTTTCCATCCGAGAAACGGATGGTCCTGGACTCTTAGGGAATCAATTGTTTGCCATTGTTTGCCAATGTTTACCACATTGGGAAGGGAGATGTTTGGGGGGCACCATCCCAATGGACCAAATAGAGAACAAGAACAAATCCGTATACCTGCCCTAGGGATCCAGTCGTACCTTCTGAGAAGGTGACTGGAGACTACTATCTTCTGAGAAGGTCGCAGTGGATCCCTATAGGGACAGTATACTTATAGAGCCATCTGGAGTCAACGGGTGTACCTCCGACAAAATGGGTACAAGATGGTACAGTCGTACTACAAGTACCTGACCTTTTTGGTTGGGGTCAGGTCCCATTTTCCAGGTCCTCTCTGATCAAAGATACCCTCTTAAGATCGCTTATAGGGAGTACGGTAGTAGGGAATGAAGGGGGATAGTAGGAACGGGATGGAGATATGACTCCTGGGTGCAGCTCAGTGCTTTCAGCTCACAGAGTGTGAGCCACGGAGTTCGGACCATCATCCCAGAAAGTGCTGATGAGTTTGGGGCTGAAATTCGGTGATCCTGTAGCTGGCCACCTAGGTCGGCGTCCTTGCTACTAGTAGCAACCAAGCTACGTGGTGGCCCTTCAATTCATCCATTTTTCAACCACCAAAACCGCTTACTACCACCGCTCCTCTTCCGGCGCGGCACGTGGTTCCGATCGTCGGAGAGACTGGTCGAATCGATCGTTGGATCCACAAAGCTCGTGTTTGGAGGAGGGCTCCTCCAAAAACCACCCCAATCCCTACCCTAGGATTCAATCAAGCATTGTTTTAATGGTCTTGACCTGCTCAAACCATGTGTTTTCCGATTTTTACACTACACCACCAGCTCAACCGTTCTTTTAATGGTCGAACTGAAGGCTAGGGCCTAGAGATCCAGTTTTGGTACGACTGGACCCGACCCTGGCACCGGCAAGAGACACATACGTGTCGAACACGTACGTGTCGAATACATTTCCGCCCGTACCTGTGAAGGCACTACTGGATCCCTAGGGAATCATTCCCAAACGCATGTGTGGAGCATTTACCGATCAGTTGGGGTAATTGAAAAGGGGTCAATGTTCCCATAGTTCGTGTCTGGCTCTGGGTTTGGGTGACCTGCAGATACCTGCAGGTCTCCACAGGAAACACCTTCACACTTTTGGTATGCTTCTTCCCCCACCCAAAAGCTTCTAACAGTTGCTCACACACGTCTCAAAAAAAACTGGTTTCTGCCCTTGGCCCTGTGTTCAAATCAACAAAGTGCGCCAAACACACACACACACACCAGGACCATCCTAGACCTGGGTGTCCTGTCTAGAGATCCCTAAGTAGCAGTGGGCGAGTTGGGGGCGGCCAGCCAGGACACCCAGATGGTCGGATGGTCCAGGTACTATATATAGTCTTACCTAAGTGTTCCCGTGTGTTCCCGCTGGTTCCAAAAACGGAGGTGCACAGGAACCTGCTGACGAATCAAGTGACAACTCGGAATCATTGACTTCGCCTTCGTAAAGGAAAAACAATGGAATCAAACAACCAGTTCCTCTATCCCCTAGGGCTCCTGGCCCACCTCAGGTGGCCCTAACCCACCCCCAGTGCGACTGGAGGCTCTAGAGACCGCCCCCAGGGTATTTCTCGAGCATTCGATGATCTTGGGTAGTACCTACGGAGGTTAAGTGACCTTATAGGACCCTACAGGGGTACCGAACTAGGATAGTCGAACTAGGGGGTTCTTCCACCTCTGCTGGTACGGGCTTCGCCTTTGAGACGGCCCTGGGCGAGCAACGCGACTGCCGGCGAGCAACCACACTTGGGTGGGCACTTGTCTTCCTTGGGAGCCGGTGGAGGTCCATCCTGCCGCAGACTGGCACAGGAAATACGAGTTATAAATATGTACTGTATACATACTGTACATCGGTACGTCTGTATAGTGTAGTCTAACAACATTTGATACAAGTTGCATAGAGTATGGAACAATTTACAACGTGGCTGAACAGTGTCCCACCAATTTATCTACTCGTAGGGTGACGTTCCAAATAGACAAGTTGATTGAACAATATGATGAAAAACATGGAAAAGCGGGAAAAACAAAACACCAAAAAAAAAACACGGATCCTTTTAGCTTACTGTGTCTCCTCAGCGATTTCGCTAGCGAAGCGCTACAATAAGGTTTTTCAGCCCAGGGCCCTGGGTAACGCCACGGCTTCACCGAACATGACATGGCCCATGCCTTCTCTTGTGCCTTTGCCCGAAGGGGCTCCGTTCACGGCCCCCATCGACCCGCCCGGATCCGCCCGGTAGCACAGAGCGCGGCACTCCAAGCATCGAAGCGAAACGGAGGTGGGCCAGGAGCCCCTAGGGTTGATGCAGTGCAGAAGCAGCAATCCCCCAGCCCAAGCAGGAGGAACAGCACATGGCGAGCATCTATCGAATCATCTTCTATATATGATTGAATATCTGATTTGCCTCTTGGTTCCATTTCGCAAGTACCAAATGTCACTCTTTTATGTAGGCTTGGAGGGGGTCCAATCATCTTCTCAAAGGGTATGAAGATCCCTATAGGGATCTGTCATACACCGAACAAACCTCATTGCTCCGAAACTGGGGTCACTTGGGTCCTGAAGAGGGCTTCTGCACCAGTTAACACCGCATTCTGCCTTCTTTTGTCAGCAAAGATCAACCTCCGTATCTCCATTGAAATTCAATAGGAGGGATTGGGCAAACCATGTTCTATATATATCAAATGGCGAGCCTGTAGAACACAGGACACGTGTCCGTATCCGTTTTGGTTCGGTGTTTTCTTCGGCGTCGACCGTGGGGGCCTTGTAGCCGGACTGCTCCAGCCACTCGTCGGAGTAGCCCATGGCTTTCCAGTTCTCCGCGAAGCGGCTGTTGTCGCCTCCGCCGTGGAAGAGCAGCGAAGACGAAGAAAGAGCGAAGAAAGAGCTGCGGTTTAGTGTTAAAAATCTACTAAAATCCTCAAATCCGCTGAAATCATGATCAAATCCAAAGAGTGGTTCGGGATTTGGGCCAGGCCAGAAAAAAACTGAAATGGAATCAGTTCCGGAGCTAGGCTAGGGACATCTATAGGGACCTTGGACGCCTTGGAGATCAGATCGATACATTCCGTTGGCCCAAAGCCCAATCATGGTCTACGTGCCTATACCATTTGCCCAGCTACATCAACACTCCGAGACTGAGCCACACCCACCCTCCGACGTTGCCAGACCCACGTGTCCGAACCGGCTGGCCACATGCTTCGCCCCTCGCACGACGTCTGCCAGGGAGCTATAGGAGAAAAGCAACTGCTGGCTCAAAGCCTCCCACGTCGCCAAAGCCTCCCATCGCCGCCGTCCGTCCGTCCGAGGTTCAAAGAACTCTGCCGCGGGAGAGTTCCCACACCGCCACGAAAGCACCACGAAGGTCGGTGGAGACTCGCTCCGGGTGGAACGAAGATCGAGCGATGGAGATCGCCGACGAATCGCTGTTATGTACTAAGCCACTTGCTACGTACGAAGCTGCTTGGCTTCCTCTGAAACCCATCCTCTACAATCCTGCTCAGGCAGTTGGAGACAAGATAGAACAAAATTTAAACAATATAGAAGAATAGAAAGATCGATGATTGAACTGAGTGCTCTCTGAAAGAAACCTGCTATTGGTAGTGAAGCAAGAGCACTTCCATGCCTGCATTGAGGAATGTGTTCATCTGACGCGTGGCGCACAAAATACCCAAAAGCATCCTAAAAGCAGCTTCAGATTGCACACCACCCTGCTCCAAATGGCCTTTTCTTATGCCCGGTTTTGCTGTGCTCCGTCTCTTTTGCCGCTGAGCTGACCGAACGAGCGCGGAACGAGCATCGGAACGGGGCCGCAGCGCCGGCGCAGCGCCTCAAGGCGTCGGACGGGCGGTACCGGCCAACCACTGAAAGCTGCTTCCAGCACCACCCAGTTCGGGTGGTTAGATGGAAAATAGGGGAGTCAGGGGGGGTTCTATCAACCACCCGAACTGGGTGGTGCTGCTTCTTCGAGTTTTCGTTCTTGAGCGGGTCTGAGTTTGACCCGATTGGAGGGTGCTCATGTTGGATCGATTTGGAGAGTTCCGCGTCGCTGTGTCGCCGGCCTTCAGGACCTCCAACCGATCGGGTCCGTCATTTGAGGCCCTCAAACAACACGTACCATCCGCAAAACCAGGGAACTGGAAAGACATATTGGCCAGTTCCAAAGGAGTGGTTTTGGGACCCCCAAAAGGTGAGTGGATGTGAAAAAGACGTAAGAGACAAGCATGAGACACGCACCCCGCCAAAAAAATAACAAGCGGCCTACTTCGAAAGGGAGGTAGGACAGAATGACCAAACCCTACAGGTCTGGTCTGACCCAGCAAAACCTGGTCCTTTTCTTCATTGAGTAGTGTTTTTTGTATGACCCACTCCAGTAGTTCATGAGGTTGATCTTGATATGTAGGGACCCTAGGGCTCCAACCATGTAACCTCAGAAGGTGGTTGGACCCCCCTGGCACCCACCCCAACCATCTTCTCAGGAGGTAGTTGGAGCCCTAGGGGGAAATACCAGCCATGATTCAACATGGAAAGCCAAACCATTAAGCCCAATCACCGGCAGCTTCAGTTCTGCGCCGCTTCTCGTAGCTCCACCCCCTCGGGTGTCTGCGCCGCTGCTCGAAGCCGTCGACGGGAGAAGAAGGCACCCACGAGGAGAGCGACCTGGGATATCTAAAAACCATTCAGAAAATGTTTGATGTCTAAAGTACCTCTGAACTACTACCTGGTACAATAGAAACCTAAGGTAGTTTTGCTCCGAACTACTACCTGTCTGATGAACCTTTTCTACTTTCTACCTGGCAGTAGAAAACTAAATTGTGACATCAAACAACTACCTCCGAACATGGGTACCGTCGTCGCTGTTGTTGGTTCGGGTCACGTCTCATTTTCTAAGGTACTTCCTTGGAGGGTCCAGGTACTACCAAGAAGCTCTCGGAAATGGACTAAAAATTGATAATACATATAATGGACCTGGAACCCCACTGACCCCCGTTTTTATAGGAAAAGGGCATACTTTGGGTGGTTGGTGGTCCAAAATAGAGGTCATTCAGGTGCTAGGGATACATCGCCCTTTTGAAGCCACGCTGCGAGTATAATCAGAACAGCCATCACCAACCAGGTGTAAGGCCATGAAGACTCCTCCTTGGATTTGCTTTTAAGGAACCAGGAAACACTACTTGCATCTAATTAATTGCCAGAAGGGATAGAAGGGGATTTAACATACGGAAAATAAGAAACATCACCTGCTGCGCAAAACCAAGTCTCATGTGTGTTGGGTGTGTTGGGTGTGGGCTTGAGATGCCCGTCAATGGGGATCGGAGAATCCGGATAAGGGATGTTGGAGCTCATGTCCACGGGAAGGTTCAAGGTCTCCAGCTTCATATTTTGCTCAAAGAGCTTGATTGGGACGATGATGGGCCATGGTCGATATTGCACGGTGGCTTCAATGCTTCGGGTCGTGTTGGGCAGGTGGTAGATATTCACTTGGAGCTCCATGTAGTCCACGACCTGTTCCAAGTTTTGAAGGTAGTTGCCACGGCGAGGGGACTCAGGCGCCTTTTTCCAAAGGTAAATTTGATCCCTGAGATTGGTGCCGGGGAGGCCTTCGCACGAGGCGTTCTTGATTTTGGGGTAGAAGCGCTCCATGTCATAGACCTGCAGCCAAGTTGTTTCCTGCGAGGGATAGTTCTTCAACTCCTTGAGCTTCTCTTCATCGATGACGGGGGATGTGTAGTTGGCCGGTCCAGGGCTGCTTTTGAAGAGCACTTGATGTCGGTTCTGACTGGAATTGACCAAGTGCATGGACCAATCATACCTTGGCAAGCTGCGGCTTTGCTAAGGGTAAAATATCTTTGGATATCCTCCAGGCAGGACCTTCAAAGTGACCTTTGAGATCTCATGAGGTCACTTAGACCCTAAAGTGAAGGTCCTGGCTTTGTGGTTTAGTGAGAAATCACTACTAAACCAAATGGACAAACATACCCAGACAGTCAAGATACAAATCCTCCACGGCTTGGGCGCAAGCAGCTGCATCCACACCCACAGGGCGATAAGCCAAAGAGCCGACCTCCTGATCTGTCCACAGCTGGTTGCCTGCGTGTTTTTTGTTGGTCCGTCCACAAACGGGTTTTCTGTACCGAAGCCGTACATAGGCTGGAACGATTGGTCGGTCAACGAGCATGACCGTCATGCCGATTCACCACAATCATCTTCGCATCTCTTTGCCAAGAAGATGCATGAACCTGAAGCGCTCTTGCCTGTGACCAAAAGTGAATGATATAAACCAGCACCACCCAGTTCGGGTGGTTGCTGTCGACCTCCCTGACTATATGTTCCATCTAACCACCCGAACTGGGTGGTGATTGTTATATATGCAATTAATATATATATATATATATATACCCTAGACTTCCAAGACCATTATAAAAATGGTTGACCTTGTTTTTGAAATGAAAAATCCTTAGTTGATTCGGTAAAGCCTATTAAAATAATGGTTGTTGGAAGCCTAGGGTATATATATATATGACACCCGATGAGCGAAACCACCAGCGCCGATGTGGCTCAACGCCTAACTCGACTCCCATGGGGCCGGCAGACCAAACGAGAACCCCAGAAGCGGAGATGAGGCTTGTGGGAAAAGACTGGTGCCACAAGAGGCAGTTCTCACAAGGACGAACGAAGAGACAAACACTAACAAGCAGTCCAATCCAATCAATTTGGGCTTGTATACAGCATGTTCTAGTTTTGGTGAGCTCGTGGCTTGTGCCACCAAGTGTCCCTCGAGATTCCCGTGCATTTCGGCATGCACGGAGATCTGGTTCCACTGCCCAGCCACAGAAGCCTTCCACATTGGCAGCGGCATCAGGACACAGGTCAAATTGGCAAAGCTTCCCTTGACCAAGTACATATTGTCATCCGTGAGATTGTACTGTGTAAGCGTCAACTTTGCACACAGGTCAGCCCCAATAGTTTGAATTCGAACTCCATCAAACACACTGTTCATGTTTTTGCAGTCGATCGTGAACCTGGGGATTGACTGAGGAAGCAAATTAAGGGCAAGCCCGGGAATGACTGGGGAAACGACAAAAAAGGCAAAGCTGGGATGGGCTGAGAAAGCACATTTGTCTCAAATGGAATGTCAGTCAAAAATGAACAAAACAAAAAAGCAAAACAACATTCTGAACAGGCCCCAGTAACTTCATAAATTTTGGTATCTCTCCCGGCAAGGAAGCTTTGCCACTGCCAGGAGCTTGGCAGGTCAGTTGAAAACTCTCCTTTGTGATGATGCAGCCAGTCTTGTTTGAGTCCAGTTCCAGATCGACGGTGGCCACCTCATGCGCAAAGCTGAGCTCGACATCTGCGGCCGCTACCGCTAAGGCGGCTCCAAAGTGAAGGAAGTACCAGCGCAGGCGAGACATGGCTGTGCAAACCAAGCCAAGGACAACGACAGCAACAACAACAACAACAGGGTCTTGGAGGTGAGTACGCACTTCCTGAGAATGGTCGAACTGGGGCCAAAGGACATCCGATTCGGGTGGTCCTGAACCCTTAGGGGTAGGACTATACTCATTGAGGATCATTGAGGTACGGATCAGGTCGACTTGGTCGGCTTTTTGGTACGATTCCAACGGCTCAGAACCCACCAAAACGGCCGAGGGGCTTCGCAGTCCGCGGCTCTGGCGGCCATGACTTTAAAACATGACGCATCAAGTCTCAACTCTCCACTGTTGCTGACTTACCAGTCGATCCATTCGTCCCTCGCAAAATGGGGCCCCAGTCGTACCTGTTTTTGGTTCGGAGTATGCCACAAACCAGCATGCCACAGTGTCTCGCATGTCCAATGTTTGGCTCTCACATTCCTGAAAGCTTTGCTCGGAAGCCTGGAACAAATTAACATAAGTTGTCAGGTATAAAGTGTTGAGGATTTACATGGATTTACCCTTCTGCACAAAGGCTCCGTTCACAGCCCAAATGCTCCCTCCAAACCGGATTTTGAGATGATCGATTCGGGTCCGACCTATAGACAGGGTGTGTTCTGGGGTGTCTGGGCCCCAACACGCGACGTGTGTTCCAACACATCGCTCGCGATCCTCGCTCCACCGACAGCTCGACCGGTTGACCGATCGCTTCGGAGGGTCCGAGCCGTGGGCGGGCCACGGGGGGGTCGGAAGGGGTCGAAGAGCACCCTGGACCCCATGGGATGAGCCGAGAGGAGCCGAAAGGAGGTGACTTGTGGCCCCCCAGGTTGGGCTACTTGGCTTCCCCTACTCCAGATACCCAGCTACACTCGGAAGAAGAGCACCAAATGGGGAAATAAAGATCATATACACCAGGGGCCCCACAAACCATCCAAAACCAGGTTTTCCCTAGCAAAAAAACATTGCTTTTGTATGCGAAAACCTGTGTTTTTTCATGGTTTTGAGGGCCACGCCGTCGGTCCCTTTGGTCAGTGACGCCTTGTTCGCATGTTCTTGAATGGCCAGCTGGAGGACGGCAGCACCTGAGTGAGCAGGAAGATCCCAGTTACCACAGACCAACCTCCCAAAGCTTGGGTCCCAAAGGTTACTTACCCTAAGGGTCCAGGACCATCCAAATCGGATGGTCGAACGGAGGTGAGTACGTACGAAACCTGAGAATGATCGTTGCCTGAGGCCTTTCAGGACATCCGAGAAACGGATGGTCCTGGACCCTTGGGGCTGAGGGTCGGTGGTAAATCAAAATCACCGTACATGTTGTCCTATACCTTTGAGACGTTAATCTATGACAGTGACCGTAAATAGGACCCGTAACCAGGGATACCTATTAGGATAGTCGAACAGTCGGGTTCTGACCCACCTCTGCTGGTCTACGACATGAGGGCTTTTTGAAAAAACATATGTTCTGGGGGTCAATGTAACCTTCCAGTCCCATGGACGCCTGGACATGATCCAGCTGACGCACGGTCGCAAGAAGTCCATCCGACCGCCAGTGACAGGACGCCGGTGACGCCGAAGGAAGTCGATGTCCTGGTCATCTCCATGTCGCTCCCCCCGCGGTCTGATCCTGGATAGATACCAATTCCAGGACCCAGGATGCTAAAGGTGGTTTTTTCAGGTTGAGCAGGTCCAAAAGCCTACCAGCACCTTCATGTCGGGGTCGTTGGTTTCGCCCTAGCCCACTACTGGACCACCTTGAAAGAAGGTCCAGGTACCGAACCCATCTGCCACGGGTTCACCGCTGCTCCCGTTGGGTACGCGAACCCGAACCGGACGGACCACACGAAGCGGAGGACCCCCAGACGCTCAAACAAGTCCCAGATGCCAATGAAACTGCATGGCTGCATGGCCTACATGAAAACCACTCAAAACCGCCATGTTTTTTTTTGTGGCCATATAGATGTGAACGGGACCCCCTGCAGTACGGGACTAAACCCCATGCAGTACCCCAGGTCTTTTCGATAATGTTCGAACTGCTTGAACACAAATACCTATGTCGCAAAAAAGAAACAGTCCCTGCATGTCCCTGCAGTACCAGCACCCGACTCTACAGGTCACCACCTGAGACTATCAAGTCTCCATTTCAGCCACCAAAGGAGACCTGTTGGAGGGTGCTGGTGGGCCATACTGATCTAAGGAGCTGCTCTTGGAGGAGCGCAAGCGTTCGATGAGCACATCGCCTTCCCTGAAGAAGCATTGACGAGCTTGTGCCCAGGATTTAAGGAAGAGTCGCACTGGACTCTGGCTCCAAAAGGCTCCAATGCCCTAGGGATCCAGTCGTACCGAACCTGAGGTTCGGTACGACTGGACCCTCAAAACCTACATAAGAGTGTCCCCAATCACCGTACCTGAGGTTCGGTACGAAAACGGATCCCGGGAAGGTGATGGTATAAGATTTTTCAGAGCAGGGTACACCTGAGTCACCTGACGGTCACCCGAGGTCACCCGAGGACCTGGCTACACCGGTCGGGTCGGACTATCCGGTCGGGTCGGAGGCGTGGTTCAAAAATGCTCCGGTCGGGCGATCCGCCAATTCTTGGCGGTCAAACAAAGGTATTGATTGGGTCTATCCGATCTATCCTGGGCCCAGTGGATGATGATTTGGTTGGGTTTGCCTTGGTTCCAAAAATAGTGATAACTGATGATAACTGTTTACTGACTGTTACAGGTAATAGGACAAACCCCAGTAATGCCCCTTCGTGTGACGCGTGGCCATTCCGTGCTCTTCAGAGTGTTGTCAAAGAATTGCTTGTGATTTTATTTGTTTCTCCCATAACATGCTGGTGGTTTTCGCGTGCTGCCCCTATTTCTAATATCCAAACACTCCAATGTATGGAGTACCTACCTAGATTGGTGTGCTTTGATGTGTCAATTTAACATATACCAGCTACCATGCGAGCGATTTGCGTGGCCACGCACTGCAGCGACTGCAGCGACTGCAACGGATGAAACGGACGAAACGCACTCCCCTCAAAAAAGCTGGACTTTAGGGTCTTCAAGACACCCTTAGCCACCTGCTTAGCCACCTGCGCATCGACATCGACAGATCGGAAGACCTCCACATCGACAGCTTGAAAAACACACACACCAAGAAAAACAAAATTCCGGCCAAAATTCCGGCCTACAAATCCTATAACGCCTATAACTTTAGCCTATAATAACATGTTAAAGGGTGTTTTCGTCCTTTTCGTGGTGAATGTATAGGCCATGCAGTCTCATGGACGGCGTCAGGGCATTTGGGGCCTTCACCCTCATGGGCCGCCCAAAACCGCTCCTCAAAACGAAAACACCTCGTCTCTCAAACTGATTCCGCACGAACCCGCAGGATTCGTCACAGGAAAACATCTTTCTTGGATCAATCCCAACTCAACTGCCCAGGTGCTTCTCAAGATCCAATTGACTGGCGTGGACGGTCTCATGCATGGCCTTGAAATTCACTTGGCACACCTGAAGCGTTGAAGACTCGATCCTCACGCGATTTGTTAAGAGACCAGTCCAAGACCAACTTTAAAATAGTTGTTTGCTCTTTAGCTTATTAGAAGTTCGGAAACTTTAAACAGTATAGCTATTATTTAGCTTGTTCAAAGCTTGGAATATTTAAACATGCATGGTCTTTATAATTATTGATAATATATATATATAGCTATTCTTCAGCTGATCCGAAGTTACTAATCTTTGAACATGGTCTTGATATAGCTATCTTTCGCTGATCCGAAGTTCGGAATGTCCTTAAGCCCTCAAATGCTCAGTAACTGGACTTTTGGAAGAGAGGGGAAGCCACCCATGGTTTTTTCTGGATATGATGGGGACCGGGATCGAACGCACGAAACACATCGCGGCACCGCCTGGGCACTCCTCCAGAGCTGCCGACAGATCAATGGGAGGGTCCGGAGCACCTCTAGGTGAACCTGTTTCCAGTGGGGTCTCCCCTAACAAATGGTGACCTGCAAGATAAGTGATCATAGTGATCCACTGTTCCTGGGTGGGAAAGTGTAGCCCATCTCACCAAGCTTTGCAGATTTCACCACAAACTCATGCTGCCAAGCACTGCAAAGTAAATACTTCAGTGTCACCACCACTGAAACACCTCCGACATCCATGAATGGACTAATAATTCATCTACCCTAAGAATCATTGGGCTCTCCATTGCAGGGGTCGGACCCTCCATAGCAGGGGTCCGGGCCCTCAAAACCCTATGAGCGGTGTTCAAAGTTGTGCTGTCTTTTCTTGCCGAGAAATCAATCCCTATGGTACGCCTTACGCAAAGCTGGCAAAGCTTAGAGTTCTCTATGTTTTGCTTACGGTGACACATGTATGCATGGCTATTCTTACGTTGTGCTTACGGCGGAGGTATGCAAGTCCACTATGGTCACATGTGATATGTTGTTGCAAAACAAGGAAGGAAGCAGAATCAAAATAAACAAGTTTCGCATCCGGTAGCCTTACGGCATCGTTCAAATCTGCACATCCTTACGGCAAACCTTACGGACTACAAACATCAGCTAAAATCACGATGTTCACTGATTTTTTGCTCCTATATGTGTTTGAGGGCCCGGATTCTTAGGGTAGTCAGTCACCATAGATATCCTTAAGATGTCCATGAATGATCGCCTGAGACCTTGAAGTGAGGCTTGCTCTTCCCCCCCCCCAGCCAAAAGACCGAGCCGCATCCATGATCCTCCTGGTGGCCCAATTCATGGAAGATGTCTCCTTGGTCGAAACACACCGAGAGCAGTTCATTTGAACGTCGAAGTCGAACCAGCACTGCGGTTTCCAGATGGTCTCTTACCATGCATAGCCTCCCTCTCAAAAGTGAATGACATAGGGGGGGCTGCCATGGAGGCTGCCACTTGGCACCTGCTAGGAGCTTCTCCTGTGGAGATCAAGTATCTCATCTGCCTCCCAAAATCTCCATGCCAAGCCAGCCAAAGGCAGCCTTGCTTCACAAGGTCTTTCGAAAGGAGTTCCAGAAAACCGTCGCTGTCATGTGAAAAGATTTCACCCTATTGTTTTGTCTTCAGTTCAGGAACCTGGAGAACCAAACGACACTAAACGATACTAAACGACAAAAGAGACAGTCCTTTTCCTGAACCCCAAGAGGGTGGTTGATGGACACCCCGAATCACCTCTAAGGGGCTAATTAATGGACACCCGGAATTTCTGGTGCTGGCATGATATACACGATATATACCGTACCTCCTGGTGGAATTCCGCCAGAAGACGACAAAGAGATGGCTTCTCAGCACTCGGATCCGTATCAGCACCGTATGTGATCCCTACAAGCTCAGCTCAGCTCGGTTCAAATCTCCACCCACCCAGCAGAGGTTCAACACATGACCCCCATGACCCCCACGCCCCACGCCAACTTCTCAGGACTTGCTTAACCGTCTGCCGTTCATTTTCCCAGCCTATCTGACTAGATTCAAATATAAACAAATTGAAAGGTCCGCACATCAGCTGGTCTCTCACATCTGCATCTGTCCATCCAGAAAAAAAAGAAAACTCCCTCGGTCAAACCACATTGGAAGAGAAAAAGCAGATGTCGGACGTCGGCGAGTCCGGTGGACCTGGGACATCCCTCCAACCCTCAGACCGATCGCGGAGGGTGGTCCGTTTTGGGGTGTCCACATCGCCCGTTTGGGATCCAGTCGTACCGAACCTCAGAAGGTACGACTGGACTCTCCTGGCATCTACATAGCGGTGTCTCCTTCCTCACCTGCTGAGAAGGCACGACTGGATCCCTATAGGGATATGTGGCGACTTCATCGTGTACAAGGGGAGTGGCGAAGCCGCTTCACTTCCAGTTGACTTGCTGCAACATGCGTGCGTCCTGTTCCATTCAGTCCGATTGCAAAAAGAAAAAGACCGAACACCCATCTTCCATGTCCACTTTCGCCCCAAATACCAGGTCAACCTCTTTTCACTGACGGTGCCTGTCAGGGTCACCCTTCCTTCCTTCCTTCCTTCCTCCACGCGAAGGAAAGCCTCTTCGAGCCTTTCAGGCGGCTCGGGCACCGAGCCCCGAGCCCCGCGCCCGGCCGGCTCGAGCCATTTGGTGGCCGAGGCACGAACTTCATAGGGTTCGCCAACTTCAGCGCCTTCACAGTGGCACCGAAGCCACTGGGCACCGGCACAAACACCTCGGCGAGCTCGGTGGGCGAGGCGAGAGCGAGAGCGAGGCTAACTAGGGAATGAGTCTTTGGAACTGTGGAACAGGCCCTAAGATATGATAAAACCAGTTTTGTTTTCCCAAGTTCAGAATTCCACACGTGTTTTGGACATGTTGGACCACTTTTTGTTTGGAGACTAAGTTCAACACATTCCTTTCCCAAATGTGTTCTGCTTACATATAATATGTTTTTTGGAAATGAGTTGAGTCAGCTTCATCTATACCCGGGGTTCAGGGCTAGGTTTCATGTGTATCTCTGGATTTTTTTGGCTAGTTGAGTGGCATAACGATGAGGGAATTGACTTGACATCTGTTTTGGTTGTGAATCCGTTTCTAGATGTTCCAAGCGGACAGGCTCCCGAAGTCAAAAACTTGAATGATCACTGCTCAGCTTCCCCTGCACCACCTAGTTTGTTCAGCAACACTGGTATAACCATGTCAACCTAAGAATGCCTCCTTCAAAAGCGGACAAGGATGTCTCTGACCAACAGGTAGAGCCCGAGAATGGCACGAGGGGAAGGCCATTTTCCTCTACAACCCAATGGTTTTGGGGGTTTACATCTGCAAGGAAGGGAATAATGAACATCTGGAGCAAATCTCAGGAATCCATCACCCCAGTGACTTGCCATGGAGAGGTTCAAGATAGATTGTGTTTAAACAAATAAATGTAAGCATTCGCTATGAAACGGTTATCAATTGTCAATTGTTGTATTAGCTAAATACCCAGAAGCAAGTGGACAATATGAAGAAATAGGTAGCCTCAAGACAAGTACTTGAAGTTGATAGGTTAAATCATAGTTCCATAATAAGTAAAACCCTGGTACTTCTCGAACTCACAAGGTTCAAGGTCATGTACCTAAGCTGGCCTCCAAGTACCAACTAGTCACAAAATAAAAAAATAGTCCATACATGCAGGATGGTGGTTTCACATTTGTATATATGTGTTAAACAGGGCTCAAGATAGCTCTCAAGGTTTAGCTTCACAGCGACTTGTGGCCCCAGTCTTCTGGGAACATGTGTTAAACCAATTTGAACCTTTTTGGGTTGAGATTGCAAGTCGACCCCCGAATCCGTCTTCAGATCCGCTCTCTTTGTGAGTGCGTCCAAGTGGCTGCATAGTGAGCTGGCCCAGCGCCATACCAAGCCACGCTCGCAAGGCCTGACGCGCTCTGCGCGTCAGGATGAGTGGTTCAAGACATGGGAGAATGGGAGACTGACCGACAAGCAGTGCTGCAACCCGACCGACCGGGTGGCATGCGGGAAGTTCCGGCAATCGAATGGTCACTCGACCCAGCGGTCGAAGAAGGTCGAAGAAAGGAGGCGTCCCGTTCTTAAATGACACACCAATACCAGCACCACCCAAAGGGTTGTTTTTAGATGGAAAATAGATAGTCAGGGGGGTCTATAGACCACCCGAACTGGGTGGTGCTGTTATATACCCCAAAGGTCCTAGTGCCCTTTTTGGGGATCCTTCAGGCCTCTTGCTTGCAGGGTGGTGGAAGCCTCTAAAACCCAGCGCTTGGTCTCTTCAAAACCCTCGACATAACACGGGTTTGTTTGCTGTGGAACTTCGAGGGTCCAGGCACCAAGGATCACGCTTTCTGAACCGCTCCCAATGACGAAAACCTTCCAGACTGCTGGTGACATGTCCTGCATCGAACCTTTCTCCCGGTGAAACTGCCCATGTAGATGGAGGACAGCGACAACAGGCATTCTTTGGCGGAGTACCATCGGAGTACCGGGGCAGGCCACATCAAACATGTGTGGATCTGTGTGGTATTGGTAGGGTCGGTGGGTGATGGGAGTGTGTATGCCTTCCAGACATATGTGGGTGATACTTTTGGACTCCAGCCACACATTTTGGCCTATTTTGGCTTGTGCGCCACCTGCACGGGGCATCCACAGATGGAAAAAGACATAAACATCCGAAACCCAACCCCGGACGGATGCTTAACGTCAAGGTATCCCACACCACCTCGAAGCTGCAACCTCAACATGACCACATCCCACCTTAGATGTTCTTCGGTTTCCATGCCCTAGGGATCCAATGACCGAACCTCAGGTACGGTGATTGGGGACACTCTTATGTAGGTGTTGAGGGTCCAGTCGTACCTTCTGAGGTTCGGTACGACTGGATCCCTAGGGATGGTTTGTTGCTGCTGGTTGTTGCACCTCCCGATATGACATCATCGATCTCACGTGGACATATAGTGATATCGGACACAACCGCTGACGTCATCTGACGTACCTGCTCGCATGTCGTCGCGAGTTAAACCATTGCCGACTTGCCTCGCCTTTGGGTTTGATCGGGGCCCATGTTTGCAGGTATTGTTGACAGGTTTGTAAAGCCCTAATGCACTCATCGATTCAGCTTCCTTATAACTTGTGCTCACTTCAGCTCCATTCAAGGCCGTGTGGTCGACCTTCGGCCTTGTACAGTGGTAGATGAGTAGATGGCATCCCAAGATGACTTTTAGCTCGGGGTCCATATATAAACCGCCGATCTGAGGATTGTGTCATCCCCTCTATCCACTATATGTTTTTCGGTGGCTGTGCAATGAAGCAACTGCCAGCTACTCCCAGGTTGTTTTCGCATGATCCACATTCAGTCAACTGCCTTCAGTCGGCGTTCTTTCTGGCATTCATTTCAAGCTTCTTGCCAGCCGCAACCTGCCGCAACCTGTTCACCACACGTTCACCATGCATGTGTTCTGCAGTGTTTCAGGCGCCGAAGCAGCACCACCGGAACTCGCTGCGGCGGCACGTCTCGTCGTCGATCTGCGTCTCACGATCGGTGAAGTCTCGCGCCTGGAGGCACATCTGCAGAAGGATGTTGGAGCTTCTGCACCTCAGAACTGAGAGATGAGATTGACACCAGAACTGGCAAGTGGTCTATCCCACCTCTCTGTCTGGGACTGGTAGAACCATATAGTATTTTTTTACACATTGACCCACTTTTTAGAACCTCATCTGATCGGTATAGATATGCCAGTCACATGGAGTGTCTTGTCATAGTGGCATGACTTATATCACCCAACACTCCATGGGACTGGCTCGGTAGATGTGGGATAGGCGATAGTAGGGCTCTCAAAAGCCTCTGTAGGCAGGTTGATTATGGCTCATTCAGCTTGTGCCAAAGCATGGCTCCAAATGATTCATGACCCATCGCCCAAATCCAGTAGAGAGATATCTAGGTGCTTGTCGAGTGAAAATTAAAAAAAGTGAAATGCCTAGAACATCCTAGAACCCATTTGACCTCCCTGCTGATAGGTAAAACACATATTTTGGGTGGTTGGTGATCGCGAATATTATTTGGAGGTCATTCAGGCCTCAGGTATACATACATACTCTGGACCCTCCACAGTCATTTAGAACATGGGACATGTGACACGACAAAACACATGCAAAACAAACAAACACCACCACCACAACAACAACAACAAGTACTTGTACCCATTTTCTGAGGTAGATACTTTGAGTATACAATTCAATTTTATGGTTCGCCCCATCATCGCCCAAAGGCATAGACTGCGTTGGTGCGGTAGAGGGCAATGGATCTCTCCCAGCTGCCTTTCACCTGAGCGACAGGCGCTCGCATGCGCTCGCTCGCTCCTACGAAGGTTTTTTTTTGGGCTCGAGGAAGACACGTGGCCGCGCGTCTTTTGTTCTGCAACCGCATAGAAGTTTTTTGCGCGGTTTCCGACGTAAAGATCAGCAACTTTCCTCCACCAAACAGGACCTGAACAGGACCTGAACCGAGTTTGAAATCCCCCGGATGGGGTCTCGGAAAGGCCAGTAAAAGGTCACAAACAAAGAAGAGGAGGTCAGTTGGAAGGTCCTGGAGTCTTGGCTTATAGAAACATATTATATATACCAGGGGCCCCACAAACCATCCAAAACCTGGTTTTCCCTAGCAAAAAACATGGTTTTTGTATGTGAAACCCTTTGTTTTTCCTGGTTTTGAGAGGCCCTGGTAATAATTACTTATCAGAGTGGCGCAATGTTGATATCAAACGGCCTGGAAACACACTCACCTTCGACTTTCGCCAGTCATTGTTGCTTTCACGCCAGTAAGCGCGGGGTCTTCTTTTGGGCACCGGCTCCTGGTCTGCGCCTCTCG
This sequence comes from Durusdinium trenchii, assembly GCA_963970005.1. Taxonomy (NCBI): domain Eukaryota; class Dinophyceae; order Suessiales; family Symbiodiniaceae; genus Durusdinium; species Durusdinium trenchii. Next base: position 1,051,860 of record CAXAMN010008890.1, read on the forward strand.
CTTGCGACTGAAAACTGCAGTGAGGAGTGACACTTCAGCCATGGATAACAACAATCAACCTGTACAAGTCCATATCAAGTCCATACATTGACCCGACTTCAAGTACCTTAGAAACTGGGGACATGACCCTACGTATGGAAACAAGTACATGAGCTACGAACTGAAACTCCAGGTACTTGAAAAGAGCCTTGACCAGCAGTCACAAAGGGGTGTTGAACTTGGAGGATAGGGGTCCCCATTATCCACTCACATTTGTGGGACTCAAAACCACCCATTTGTGGGACTTGAATTTACAGCTCTCGTCCGGCCGTCCCCCCCCGTCCCGTTTCCCGGCCCCGCCTTCGAATCGGTGCTGAAGCGATCGGGGCTTCCGAAGGGCCCCGCCTGGACGCCCTTCGTCATGTCCTCACGACGGACGTGCGAGGACCCGCGCGCGACCGACGTGCGACGACCCGCACGAGGGACGGGCGGGGGAGCGGGGGAGCCAGGGAGGGTTCGATGCGATGCCAGGTACGTGGTTCACTTGGGGGTGGAGTGATGGTCATCAACCAACCAAGGCCAATCAGGGGCGGTCTCAGAAAGGTTGCCCTGAACGATATTGAACGATTTGGTCGGGTCTTGGTTCCGTGATTCATCAATTTGGGTGTGTAGCTCAAAATAGGCAAACCCCTGTTTGATCCCTTGGAAGAGGAAAACAAACCACAACCCATTGCTGAAGGGTTTCCTTGTGGAAACGGCCCATTTGGTTCTTTCAGACAGCAGGTTAAAGTTTGTGGAAAACAACCTGCTAAGTCCCAGCAGTTCGTGACCTTTTTGGAATCCCCAATCGTAACCTGTTACAGGCCTGTTTGTGACCGGACCAATTTTGAGGAACCAGGTGCACTGCAGCTAACCTGTGGGTTCTCACAAATGTCCATCCACTTGGACCAAACGATCAACCGAACATGCACGATCGTTTGGTCCAAAAGGATGGACCACGTTCTTCGACCCGTCTTTCGAATCACAGGGGGGTCGAAGAAACGACCGGTCAAACCAAGGGAGGAAAGTCCCTGCAAAACCCTATGGTTCCTTGATGTTCCTTGGGCTCTCCATGGCAGGGGTCGGGCCCTCCATAGCAAGAGTCCGGACCCTCAAAGCCCTTCTCATTTGAAGGCCCGGATTGTTAGGGTACTGCAATACCTCGGCCTCTTGATCAAACGTGACCTGTCACGACATGTTATTTTCGTCAGCCGCTCTGGGAACCCGCGCAAATTGGGTACCGGCGTACCTCCAAGAGGGCCACGCAGGAATTTGTGCGGGCCAAGCAGGAAGAAAGATCAACCAATCAACTAGGAGGATGCAGTGGTTGCTTGACTTAGAAACTAGGATGGAGAACCTGAGAAGCTGCAAAACGAAAGCCAGCTTCCCTTTCTCGACAACTGCGCGTCGAAGCAATCAAATGAGCTCGCGCAGCCGCTTGCGGCCGCGTGTCAAATCTGCTTCATGTCTTGTTCTGCCCACACATAGGTAACCATGCAAAAGCAAAAAATGCACTCTTGCATCACCACCCGCTCCAAAATCACTAAAACATCACCTCCAAGAGTTTACGTATACCTTTCTCGGGCCACCACCCCCCGACCCCCGACCGACTTCACACATAGATAATTCCCATCCACATTCAGATGAAGCAAAAGCCAAACAATGCACCAAAATTCGAGGTGGCCTGGGACCAGAGGCTCGCTGCCCGAAACTATATGTTCAGGCCACCGCAGAAATGAAGATATGCGAAGCAAGGGTCCTGAGGTGTCTCTGTGACAAGGCTTTTGTTAAAACAGACAGTTTTTCAAGCTAAATTCAAGGTGGCCTGAGACCAGGGTTTGCTGCCCT
>CAXAMN010008890.1:1053735-1093782 GCA_963970005.1 Durusdinium trenchii
GCCTGAGACCAGGGTTTGCTGCCCTAAAACACTCTGTTCAGGCCACCAAAATGAAGGTCTGCGAAGCGAGAGCAAAGGACTTTCCACCTCCTCGCTTCCCAGTCTTCCCAGGGTTCATATAGGGAGCCAGGCCATTTTCAGAATCTTCTGGATTTGAGCTGATCGAGTTCCTATTGAAGGGTATATGTTCTCGTTGGCGAGTGCGTCACCACCCGCATCAAAGCATCACCTTCCAGAGTTTACGTATATCTTTCTCGAGCCACACATGCACAGCAAACCACAGCTATTACGTCTCATTCGTGCTTTGAACTGGTATAGGTGTGTAAGAGGTATAGCAACATAGCATTCATACGGACCCACGATAGCTACAATTCTGTTCCCAGGTATCGCGCGCATGAGGCTTCAAAGCTGTGGATCGCTGTGCGTGTGTAGAGGTTATCGAGCGGTTGACGGAAAGGGAACTTGAAGTACTATACCTGGTAGCTGCACTATAGCTACCCTGGGTCTCTATACCTGGCAAGGTGCCAACTACACCTTTCCATTCAGATGATGCAAATGATGCAAATTGCATTTCTTGCATCACCACCCCTCAAAAATCACCTCCAACACAACCTCAAAAACATTCCCTCGACGCACCCTCCTCCCCCAGCATGTGCCGAGTTTACGTGCACCTTTTGCGGGCCACCCACCCCAGACCCCCTAACTACTCACTTCGTTCGCCAAACACAACTCCGCTGGCGCCTTCTACGAAGGCTGGCTTTCGTAATTTAGGGCCATCTTGCTTTGACTTGCCTTCTATCAAACAATCATGCAAGTGGTTAAGTGGAACATGACAAGGGGGGTTGAAAGGTGAAGTGAAACGTGTTTTTCCTTTTCGCGGATACCGCGGACCGGAGAGAACAAGATTCTTGGTTCATGCAAGCGCGGTGGACTTTGTCTCACCCATGAAAATCCGGCTGTACCGCCGCGGTACCCTCAACCACCATTTGAAAGCAGCCAAACTCCGGTGGGAGGTCAAACTCTCGGACCAAATTGTGCCGAGACAATGGCTTGTGCCAGCAGCCTGTTTAAACCCGGGCTGTAGATCTTAGCGCGCGCAGTTTTGAACTGCAGGCTGTCTCCCTCTCTGCCAGCTAAAGCCACATGAGCTATAGAAGATGTCAGACACAGACGTTCCACCACGAAGGCCTTCAGCGGAAGTGATGGCAGTCCAAGAGAACATGACTCGCAAGATGGGAGTGTGAGGAGGGCTTCGCCACACAAGCCAACCCGACCTTCCACGCTGACGCAAGGAACGAAGCCAATGAAGGAAGTTTACATGGAGCAGGGAGAAGGGATGTCCACAACCCCACCGAGGATGCAAGGTAGCACTCCAAGTATCCACCTCCTTCCCTTGTTGGTTGCGAAGCTTCGTTGGGATCTCACAGCGAAGAGCGTCCACACCGAAGACGTTGAATCTCAGAAAAGAAAGCAACAGCCTGAAGGTTGCCAACAGCGACAGCCAAGCAGACTTGATCCAAGTCAACAAGCACGATGGCTGCATCGTGGTCTATGGCATGAACAGCGAACTCCACAGGCAACGCTCGGCCGAGCTCCCTTCAAGCTGTGGGCAATGCTCTTGCGATGCGGAGACCTCTTAGTCCAGTCATCAGATGTTTCAGGAGAGAGACTCTGGGATCTTGGTTGCTGTCCTGGAGCAGCTCCTGTGTTGCTCCTTCACGCCCGTCCTGGCTTGGAGTACCATGGGTTCGGTCTTCCTTCTCAAGTTGCTGGTGATCGCGGTTTCTGCTACCGGGGCATCTCCATGAATACTGATCATACCCGCTATCAGATGGACGTTCTTTTTTTTTCGAGATGAGTTCGAGCAAGATGTTGGACAAGTTGTTTGGCGCTACGGTTGGCCTTCAGTTCGTCTTCTGGATCCTGCCATGAGGTTGATGAAGCAGATCCGGTCGGAAGACAGCATGACTAGTTCGATCTTGCTGATGGCATCTTCACACTACTTGTACATTGGAGACGCAAGCTGCCTTCCACTGAGAGAGCCACGCACCCGCCTCTACGCATGATTGCCAACCGATGGTCCTTCCGACTCACTTCTGCCAGCTGGTCCTGTCAAGCCAGTGTCTTTATGGGAAGAGGGGCTCTGGAGTGGTACGAGTACGTTGACTCTTCTAGAGCGCTTCGTTTGGGCGTCTCCAAGACCATCTACTCTACTGGCACTGTCAACTCGCTTCGTTCCGCGTCTCCTGAGTTGCTTGGCCTACGCTGCTCTCTTCTCTGGAGTTGTGCGACTTGGCAAGGTTGTTGTCAACGACCTGCAACGAGATCCATCCTTCCAACGGCTCATCATCAAGGTTGAAGGTCTTGCAAACCTGTTCGATGCTTCTTGCTCAATGGCGCTTCAGAAGGATGTACCTCCTTCTTCTTGGACGGCATCTCTCTTCCTTCTCAAGTGAGGAGGCCACTTCTCTCCGGAGAACGATCGGACTCTTCCCTTCTCTACCGCCTGCGATCAAGACTTGGCTTGTCACTCCTGCGAGACTTGTTCGACTCACTTCTACTGGCAAGGAGGTACTTCACACGAACTTGCAGATCCGCCATCAAGGGTTGTCTGCTTGTGATATTCTACGGAGATGGACTCCACAGCTTGAAGGGAGCTCGGCCGAGTTCATGTACTCCGCGCGAGGCGCGGTTTCAGAGGGTGCAGGAGGTGGCGGATACCCTTGACCTCTGCCTCTGCCGGTTGCCTCCTGAGCGACTGTGGCGGGAGCAGGGATCGATGAACGCGGCGGTCGTTCAGGCATCGGCTTGGGTTTCGGTACCTGGGCCGCAGGCGGCGGTGGCGGAGGTTTTGGCGGTCCAGGAGGTGGGGTTGTGAAGAATCCGAAAGGCAAGAATTCTTCTACCCGTCCCGATTCAACGTATGTTTGTCTGCGTTAAGAAGATGCCAACTTGGCTCGAGCACGCGAAGTTCCACTGCGGAATAAGCCCCTCTCAAGAGACAGAAGTCCAATAGCCATTGTCTCGTGATCCATGAGCTGCAAGGCAGATTCCAGAATGTAGTGCAGATCTCTAAGACCAAGCCAAAAGAGACAGCTTTGTGGCACTGGTTGTTGCAACTACAGCATCCGCTTTTCAACACAGTCTTGATTCTGTTTGGACACTTGTCATTGGTGGCAGCACAAGAATCCACAGATCCTTGATCACCAGGACTCCGCTCTTGGACTGGTCCTCTGTTTCCGTGAGCGGCAGCGGAGGTTCGTCTTTTTTTGAGTGGACCACAGTCGCGAACCGCCCTCCTGTTCCTGTTGTGCAAGCTCTCATGCACTGTTCCGAAGTAGTCAGGAACGTGCTGAGGCAAGCAAGGGGAACTTGGGTTGAAGAAGCGTTCAGTCGTGAGGCGAACAGCTGCCCAGTCCATCTCCCATGCCATGTTGAGGTGCTGGAAGATCCATGACCATGTTTTCACAGGCGACCTGTCTGGGACTGCAATTTTTCAGGACCCACGAACAACTCACCACCCCCCCCCCCAAAACCACCATGATCCACACCTTTAAATGTACTCTCCCTAGACCTCCAACCACCTCCTGAGGTGGTTGGGGTGGGTTTGGGGGGTCTAACCACCTCCTGAGGAGATGGTCCAGGAGCCCTAGGGTCTAAACATCATTGGATCCTGCGAGCTGGAGGGTGTTTGACCCGGGCTGTGGACCCGAACCAAAGCTTCACCGAACGGGTCCACGACTAGGACGAACGGAGCCGAAGACCAAACAAACAAGGCCACTGGGCACGGGGCTGAAGAAGAAGTCCTTCTCCATCCAATGTTTCGACTGCGAAGAACACCCCTTTTTGTCAAGAAAAGGTCAAGTGATAGCCCCTGAGATAGAGATTCAGGGGTGTCTATGAAACGACTCCTAAAGTGGATCCTGGAAGGTGTCGCAGTGTGGTATTTCGATCTATTCAGTATACCGATCTAGACAATTGACAAAGATAGACTTACAGAAGCCAACCGACACAAAGAAGCTTCCACCAACGCTTGCAGGACCCAAGAACGACCTTCGACGAGTCGACCCCACGTTTGTGCGTCCCCCGGGGCGTTGTTCCTGTCCGAGCTCCGAAAAAAGGGTCCCGCCACCCGCCACTCGGAAACACGGACCGAGGTCACCAGTCGCGGTGCCAGGACATGACGTCATGATGGTCCACTTTTCGATCCTCGATGCGGCCGAGGTGAGCTGGACTAGGAGCCTACCAGATGCGAGGTCCCGACCGGTCTGGGACTGCCGGACTGGCCGGACGGCCGACCGGGGTGGTGGAAAAGGGGGGATCAATGTAAGCATATATGGCAGTCCCATGGAGTGTATGGGTATAATTACATCCGTACCTATACCTTCTAATTCTACTATAGGAGCCATCCTCTTTCGGTCTTGCCTCATGATGAAGAGCGGTGAATCTTAGGGATGACACAAAGGTTTTGGTTCTTTACGTTGCTATAGCGGTACTGGGTCCTGGTACTTTCTGTGTCATGAAATAAGTGAAGAAAAGCCGAGTAGCACGTCGTTCGCCTAACTCCTACCAAACAACGGGGGTCATGTTGTGGACGTCTACCTCCTGCATGTTGGGTCACGTAAAGTGTTTGGATGCACATATTGCCTTCTTGGTCCAAGCAAGTCGACTAGTCAAACAACCGAGCGTTGAAAACCACATGGTTTTTTCTTGACTGCTGGTGCCCACACGAGTTCGGCTCCAGCATTCAGCTTGTGGATCTGAGTCATGCATGCTAAAACATGCTCAAACCTTTGGTACAGTATATATATAGTATATTCAATTCCTTGCACCACAGCCAACCTGCTTCCACAGCCCGGCTACTGCTTCTTCAGAAGGGTTTTTGCTTCGATCCCATCTGATCTTGCACTGATCCCAATGGTGTGGAAGCCATCAGACGTGCTTGAAAGAGGGGTCCATGGTGTGTGTGTGTGTGTGTGTCTAATCCGCTGAATTCAAACATGTCTCAACCAGAAACAGTTCTGAGAACGTTCCTATTGTATGGCGCCAGCTTGAGATCCTTTGGGGAAACATCCATGTGTTTCTGGTTGAGACAGGATTTCCAGGTAAGAATGTATCAAAGACAAGATGTTAATGAAGCGTTCTCTAACTTGACAAGTCTCGAGGAGTCTCTGAAAATCTAATTCAACCTTTATCCCGCATTCTCCCCACCAAAACGCGGCTTAAAGGTTCTTTGCGCGATCCGACGCCCAAGCCACATATTCCATATCCCTAGACTTCCAAGACCATGAAAAAAAAATGGAACAACGACCTGGTGTTTGTAATGTAAACTCCTTAGTTGATTCGGTATGGAGCCTATGAAATTCATGGTGGGCGAAGGGATCTGGTCTTCCACTACAGCTTAAGGCTTGGCCCTGCACGGCCCATCCCGTCTCACCGACGGTGTCGGTCTCGGTGTCGGTCTCCCCCCACCCCGAACCTCTGGCCAACCTAGTAGCTTCTTGCTACTGGTAGAGCCTGGCCTCCAACCTACTAGCGATTTCGGTGTATGTCAATCAACAGGTCGACGCCTTGTGACATGGGTAAGGGAAGTGTGTGACCCTATGCTAGTCTCTGCAGGTTTTCTCTGAGGGCAAACTGGGGTCCAGGAAACTCCGGATACCTTCCATCAAAACTATACCCAGACCATCCATGGGACTGGAATATTTACCTACATTAGTCCCACTTCCAGTCCCATGGATGGTCTGGGATAGTTCACCCAAAACGAGCTCACTCCACCTTCCGTCGTTCGCCATACCTTCATTCAGAATGAAGTCACCCAATCAATCGGCAGGAGAAGTGGGGGGCTCTGGCGTCCAAGTACAGCACTTCACCGGTCCGGTGGGTTCGAACTCCGGGTGAATGATAGGCGCACCGATATACAGGCTATACAGGCGCGACAAGATCACTTGGAGGATCCAGGTTTTCTGTTCGGAACGACATGAACACCCTTGTGGAACATGACCCATCCATCCCCCATCCCATGTCCCATGGTAACTCTCCCAGTTCCATGGATGGGCCGACCAATACACCGCAAGACAGGACCAACATCCGAACCCGTCGCCCACACCAGAGACGTACCCCCCCTTCGTGGGTGGCTTCACGGGTCCCGGGACCGTCCGGGTCCCGGTCGAGACCGTGTGGAGACCGGTGCCGAGGATCGGGTTGAACGGACCAGGGGTAGACCTTCTTGTAGCGGATGTCCTGCGCGTCGCCGCGGCGCCGTCGGAAGCTCCGGTCTGTCCCAGGAAGTGCCCGGTAAGACCCGTTGGAAGACCGTGGACCGTGGACAGGGGTGTTGAAGTGAAGTGAAGGCCTGGCCGGGGTCTGAGACCCAGGAAATCGGTTTGACTAGGGGTCTGAAGTCTGAAATCATCTGAAATCCCAAGCAGAAGCATGTAGTTTTACTGAATAGACTCGACTACACGAACCAGCTTCAACTGCTTTATATAGAGATTTGTGGGTCCTAAGTGCTTTCTTTCGCTGGCCTAATGGGCGGATTCCAACCAATGGGACGGACATCTGGAGCTGAAGACGACCTGGAAACGTAGCTCTGAACATATGGCCCCAGTACTGGCCCCAGTTGTACCTGTGGGTGTTTTTTTGTCTCGGGCATAGAGTCAACGGGTCGACCTGTCCCATGTTCTAAGATGTTCTAAGGTACGAACGAAGGAGGGTCCAGGTACATTGACTCCTGAAACCATCCCACATTGACCCACACATCAAGTGACCAGCCAGGCAAGTTGGCTTCTACAGCACTAGGGCTCCTGGCCCATCTCCTCAGAAGGTGGTTGGACCCCCCTGGCACCCACCCCAACCATCTTTGAAACGGAGGTAGTTGGAGCCCTAGGGCAGTGATACATTGCTGTTTGCATGTCTCCCCTTCTTGAACATTCTTCATTGAAGATCCTCCCCCCATTTTCGCTCCGTGAGTTCACAGCCCACCAAAAGCTGTCCCTTCAAACCTAAGGATTGGTGAGAAACCCCAGACTCCTCCATGCCACTGGGCCATATTCTATCCGCAATCAGGTAACCAACAGATGGTCTTTATATACGAAACAACTGTCTATAGGTGCACATATCAGGTGTCACCCTGGAAGTTCAGTTCGACTACATTTGGCACCACCGAAGTACAGGCAATCCCTTCTTTCTGATATAAAGACAAGTCTTTAAATCTGGACTCCCAGGGCATACCCATATCTACCCAACAAATGCTTTTGATCATGGCTTCGTGATGCTTCGTGGTATCTCGATCTTTCTCCACTTCGCCGTCCTCGTAGTCGGCGGGCAGGGACAAGCTGGGCTTCGCCATCTGAAAGCCACGCCACATGCGACGCCCAGAGTAGTACTTGTGGGCATACCTGGCTGGACGCCCGGAGGGGCTGGTTTCGGACACCGGGACAAACATCTTCCGGATCGTCTCCATGCCGGATTCACCCAGTGAGGGAAAATATAACATCATCCCAATAAGCAACATCAGGTTGACCATTCATGGGAGATACCTCGGTTGACCGAAATTCGGTGCGACCCGATAGGAATAGGTGTTCCCTTGGACAAAATTTGGGGCGCCCACCCATCTGTTTTAATATGTTTTAATTGTCTTTACCAGCTACTACCGGACCAAACAACGTAGTTTCTCCAACTTGAGGTCTTCACAGAAGACGAATTGGATACTCATTTCTCCAACTTGAGGTCTTCACAAACGAATTGGATACTCACCAAATGGAAGAAAAAATACAAATAGATGTTCCTCTAGCAGGCAGGCAATCACAAGATATCACGGGCTCCATCTGCGTCGCAAAGCCAGAAACTCTATACCCTAAGGGTCCAGGACCATCCGAGAAACTCGGATGTCCTGAGTTGCAGGCAACGACCATTCTCAGGTTTCGTAACGAAACTCCTCCGGTTCGACCATCCGAGCAATGGATGGTGGACCCTTAGCCCAGAACTTCCAACGTCGAAGTTAAACTTAGCCAATGAGAAACGTCGAAGTTAAACTTAGCCTTTGAAGATTAGGGTTAGGATATAGGGATCCAGTCGTACCAGACCTCAGGTACGATGTCTTCGACACCGACACCATGTGACCGGTGGCGTGTGGCGTCCAGTCGTCGTCGTCGTTCCCCACCGGGGTCGCTTCGGTTCCACGGTTCGGATCGGCCGAGAGGCTCTCCACCGGAGTACATCTTGGTGAAATCGAAGGGCGTCCCTTCCTTCCACCTCAGATACCACTCCAGGGGGCTGCCGTACTGGCCGATCAGGCCAGGGGTGGTTTAGGGGGGATCAATGTGCATATCGGGCAGGCATCTATGTGTCTGGCGAAGAATTGGGCCAAGCACGATCTGGTCGGAGGATCAGGTCCGTCCAACCGGTCGACCTAGACTCGGGACGGACAGACCGGTCCTGGCGTTCGACGTCGCCCGGAGAGCTGCCCCCCGGGATCACTTGGAACCAGGACACCCAGGTACGGGTAGTCCCTGGTATGGTATGCTCATGTACGCTCTCTGTGTCTACTCACTGGATCTGCCTTGTGAGATGAGCATTGGGATTACACTCTCGCACTGCCGAAAACACTCCATGTATGACTGTATGACTATATACCGTTGAGCCCCAAATTCAACCACCCCGAAAGTAGGTCAATACCTGGAGTCTGAACGTAGCTCTGAAAATGGGTACAAGTACCTATTTCTATAGGGCCATATCCTGTTTGCTAAGGTACTTTGGAGGTTCAAGGTATGTCAGGTGAAGGTATGTGAGTCCCACAGAGGGCCCAGCAACACAGGTGGCAACACCACTGGAAGGCGATGCCCAGGCACCACTTCTTGCTCTTGGCCACGTCAAACAGGTTGGGAGACAAGATGAAGTTGGCCTGAAGGAGCGAGCGGGAAGATGTAAAAAACCTTACTCTGACTGGACTGATGCTCCACGAGATGAAGTGTTCTTAGAAACGCAAGTTGCTCTACAATTTCGATCCTTATGTCTATTCTTATAACATCTATGTTTTCAATTATAACTTAAACGCTGACTTAACGCAAATAAAATCAAGAAAACCACAGAAACAACCTGAGTTCCCTTGTCTGCTCTTGGTATCAGCTCTGACAAGGACCGGATGCCCCGAGCTGCGCCCCGAGCGGAAGGACCGGAGGTCGTTCCGCGGTACGTCACATGGGAGCAGTCGTAGCATGTCGTACCTGTTATACGGTCACGTCACATGTCCCGTTTCGGTACGAAGTCGGGTCAAGGACTATCCCATACCCAGACACGACGACCCATGGGACTGCCATATATGCCGCCCCATTGACCCCCAAAACCACCCCAATGTAGGCATATATGGCAGTCCCATGGAGTGTCTGGGATATAGGCCCAGTACCCCAAGTTACGGATCCTTTTGCAGGTCCCTTAACCTCTCTTGGTCTCTAGCCGCGCTGATCCCACTCAGGGCCATTTTGAAATATAGGTGTGCAGCTCCAATAGGGAGACCTCCCAGTTCGACCTGCTGGAAAGGGAGATGGGGTCTCCCGGTCTCCCCAAATACAAATTGACTATTTTGACTCAACTCTCCAACTTCTGGAACGTCCGCAACGGACTCAGACGCAATGAAGGACTCGACTTCACCCCAACCCAAACCCCTCACTGCCTTGTCGCTGGCATCGACCTCACGGATGGTGTACATGTTGGCCTCAGAGCGACCGAAGCGGTCTCCGTCTCCCGGTCAGACCCCGGTAGATCGCGGGTCTCCAGGTGCCCGGCGGCCGACTGCCAAGTCATGTTCCAGCAGGCCCAAGGGATGGTTTATGGACACCCCGAATCACAGCTGTTTGGGGCCATATATAAACACCCCGACAGGAGGGTCCTGGTTGATGTTTTACTTTTGTATGCCATATAGTGCCGATCAATTGACCTCCCTGGCACCACTTCAACTGATCGGCAGTCCTATGGCAGTCCCAGACAGGTCGTGTCTGGGTGTAGGGCTCTAAATGACCTTAGAAGCCTTAGAAGGTGTTTGGAAAGGGTTTAGAGCGTCCAGTCATACCTTCTGTACGGAGCTACGAAAAAGGAGCCCTACATCGATGAGTCGATGATGTCAGCGACACAGCAGGAGCCCTGCAGAATCACATGACAACCAGAACAAGCATGAACAATCCTAGCGCTTCCAAGGGGTGCCCAATGGAGACCTGTAAGTAGTGTGGAGATATCCATTGGTGACCCCGAACGGAAGCAGCTGGAACCCATGGGGCGTTCGTTTTCACCAGCAGGTGATCCGCTAGCTTCACTCCTGAAAAACCTGAGAAAAAACCATGCAAACGACGTTGCTGTCGTTCTGTCCAACATTCGCCCCACACTTGAGGTTCAACTTTGGACCCTCTGTTCCTCATACCCGAAATCGTTGGTACCTTGCAAAATGATGCAACATGGACATAACATGACATAACCCAAGCAAAAAGGAGCTACGACTCTGAGTCCATTCTGGACTGTTTCATTTCCCCATTTCCTGAAGTACGCACTCTTACGAACAGGTCGACTCCCCATAGGAACCCGGACTGATCAGACCTAGACCCCAGCGACTGACCCACAGCACCGATCCAGCAAGGTGGCCACCACCGTCATATGATCGTCGGGCAAGCGTTGGGCGGCCCAGATGGCCGAGGTCCCGGTGGGGTCGCTGAGAATTTGAAAGGCCCAGGCCTCAGCTCACCGGTGGCGTTCGGCACCGACTCCTACCTACAGAGGTTAAGTGACCTGAACTAGGACCCTACAGGGGTACCCAACTAGGATAGTCGAACTAGAGTTCTTCAACCTCTGCTGGTATAGGGATCCAGCTGTATACACCTAACAAAGTACGACTGGATCCCTAGGGTACCCCGGTAGCCCAGCATCCCAACGGAGAAAAACGCCCGAGGCTCGGAGCCCGAGGAACTCGGGGCGACAGTGACTACGTCGACGTTGGGAGTGTGTCGGAGTGAATCCAAAGGAAAAAGCTTGGGGAATAACAAGGTGGTGAAGGGGATGTGACCTATAGAGATTCAAGTGAACAAATGATGAATTAAAACATCAAAACCTCTCCACGAACCTTTCCTTTTGGAGATGTAAAGCAATTCTGGTAGATCAATCTATGTTAAAACAACTTAACGGATGCAAATGCATGCAAATGTCTTTCTGAATGGTTTGTTTCACCTGCCTTCAGCACGACCAGGAGGGAAGGACTGTGAGGGGTGGATGGAACAAAAAGTGAGCGGCCTTCTCTCTCAAGGTCTAGCTTCTTGGGCAAAGCATGAAAGAATATCGAAGAGCCTGGTGCAAACATGTGATATCAATTAACATCAATTAACTATAATTGATATCATAGTGGATTTCTAAGTGATTTCGATAGGCCTCCCCCCAACAACAACAACAACAACAACAACAACAACAACACCAGCAGCAGCAGCAGCAACAACAACAACAACAACAACATGATGATGTTGAATCATCAATCCATCCACTTCAATCCTCCGGCCCAGCACCTGAAACTGCTGTGGAGCCCTCTTCTCCCAGCCTCGTCGGGATCGGCCACCACCAGGGATTCGCCGGAGCCCTCGAAGGAGTCGGGCGGCCCATAGAAGCCTCGGTCGTAGAATACGCAGTGAGGAGGCTGAACCCCCTCGGAAAACCAGAGCGAAGCATGACGAACCATGGGTCTGAAAAGAACCAAAGAACATCAATAAAATCACCAGGTGTTGGTTTACTAGATGTTACCAGAAGTCGACTTTGGACAACAAAAAGAATCCTCCAACTCAAGGCGAGGCGAGTTAGCGGCCTGGCCTGGCGCCCATAGGTGTGTTTGAGCTGGCAAGCATATGCTAGCCCTGCTAGCCCACCATGGTAACTATGCCAGTCGCATGGAGCGTCTTTCGATGTCCGCAAGTCCTTCGGCATCACAGCTGAAAGACCTCGTTCCCAGCGAAACACCATGAACACACACCCTATAGTCAAACAACCGGGTGCCCAGCCCTGCCTCCTTCCCATCGCCCCCGGCTTCGATTGTGAAAAAAACCTACGAATCCGACTAGGGCACCCCAAAGCAACAGGGTTTTCTGAACATGTCAAGCAGAAAGAACCATAGAAACAAATACATAGAAACACAGTCACCACAACACGTGAATCACCCGCAAACAAATCATATAGAACTTCGAATCATCCCCCAAACAGCCGGAACCTGAATTCAGACACGACTTCCATGGGACTGGCATACATTGACCCCTGACATCAACCACCCCTGGCCGTTTTGAAGGCAGTCCGGACTGCCAATCCCAGTGTCGAACGTCGAACCCATGGCATCGAGGTGCCGTACTTCGTTGCCAGGGATCCCATCAACTCCACCGCGGCACCTGAGGACGCGCTCCGGGGGATCGGTACTGTCCGTGAGTCCGGTGAAGCTCGGTAAAGCTCGTGGTGAGCTCCTGGTGTTGTTCCACCTTGCTTGGATGGTCCGGTGAGCTCCGTGGTCAGATCAAAGCGACCAACGGAGCCCGTAATTCCGCGTCCACGGAGCCTTTTGAACATCAAATTGTCCTGGCACCAGTGTCACAGTGGGAGCAAGACATCACCTGTCTGAGAAGGGACGACAGGTCACCCGTTGGATCCCTCGAACGCTGCAAGAACGCTGGCGCCAGCTCCGTGGAGGGGTGAGTCTGAGATGTACCTGTCACTGTTCTGGGGACTAACCAACAAAAAGATCAGGCCAGGGGCCAGGGGTGGACTGTATCTTTTTCAGGGGTCAATGGTGTAATATGCAAGTCCCATGGAGTGTCAGGGTTCTTTTCTTCTCAGGGTGGATGAAAAGAGAGTGTAATGGATGGAGAGCACAGGCTTATCAGGAATGATAGCTAGATCTAGCTACTAGCTAGTACATCCAAGAAGTGAGGTTGGCAGGGTCCGCCCACGTCCGTTTCGAGTCGAGTACCTCCTCCGTTCCATCCTCCAAAGAACAAAACGGTACGGCCGTTCGGCGAGTTGCGAGAGGACGTGGTGCGTTCCATCGCCAAGTACGACAGCGTGTCAATGCCTCGAGTCAGGACGTCCGTGTCACGTGTCGACCACCGGCACGACCACTTTTAGCGACGACAGGGTCGAGGAGGATGCTGGAACTGCAGAATTGAATGAAGCGTCTTCGTTCATGTTCAGAAGCATTCAGAAGCACACACTCAGGTTTTAGGTTCTGAAGCATCTTCATGCGCATGTGAGGAGAGAATTAACTGCACTGTAATCTGTACTATACAGCACTAGTTGATCATCATGGTGGATAGGGAGAGTGGAAGCACTGTTTCAGCTCAGATACAAGAGTCAAAGCTGGTCAATGTCATGTCTTCAGAACTGTAAACAACATGATCCCCAGCATTCCTGGCCCACCATTCTATAACCCAGACACGACTAATGGGACTGCCATAGGACTGCAAATCAATTGGGGTGGTGGTGCCAGGGGGGGTGAATGGGGTGGCAGTCCCAACTGGGAGTCCCATGAGTCACCAGGTCACCAGGTCACAAAACCAGGTCACCAGGTCGAAACTCCAATGGTTTCAATGGTCGAAACTCAGCTTCAGGTCTAGCAAGTCTGCAAGGTCACCCGCGTCAGCATCGGTCTACCAGCTTTGGCGCCATCGGAATGCTCTGGGTGGTTTGCTCATCCGGGTAAGCATCTTTTGATGGCTCTGCAATACATTCCTGACCTCTGAAATTGGGGAGGGATACACAAATTGGGAATCTCTTTAGGGATTGTTGAAATTGGAGAATTCAATGAAAGGGGGTGAACAAAGACACAAAATGTTCAGGAGTTAATAGTGTTAGTTGTGAATGGGTGGAAGCGTGACATACATAGACTAGAAAATTGCCCAGAAAGCTTTTCAAAGGCAGTACAGTAATTATTGCAGAAAGAAATGTGTGACCCAAATCGGGAGCAGTTAATCCGATGATGACACTACGTCACTACTTCAAACACCTTCTACCCTTGTGCTACACTTGAGTTCTCCAACTGATGTTCTCCAACGGTTCCCTGATTCTGTGCTGCCGCAGAACTATGGTCCATGGTGCCCCAAGGCATGATCCAAGACACTCATGAGTGCCTCTCCCACCTTTCGGCCAGGCTCACATCCCACCTGCACGAGAGAGTGAAAAAAAAGCTAAAAGGGATCAGAACGCTCAAGGTTCGCAGCAGACCTTCAGCGAACTCAGACCTTCAGAGTGAGCCGAATTCCCAGGTAAGTGCAGTTAGGAAAGTCCACCACGCATTAACATGGAACCTGTTGGCATGGACCTTAGGAAGACGGTTTTCCTCTACAACCCCACGTGGTTTTCAGGTTCCATGTGGGTCTCTTCCAGGGCCTAAATAGCGCCACTAGGCAGGTTTGGTCAACCAGGCAGCAGTGCAATCTGCTGTTCTCTGAACGGTGACGATTGCAACTGGAACAACCACACCAATATCAAGAGCAATATGTAAGGGAAGCAAGTGGGAACCATATTTCCACATTGACCGTGCTTGTTTCTTCCTGTTGATGCCAAGTCTTCCGGTCACTGGCAAATGGAGTAACTAGCTCTAGAATCTAACATTGTCTATTCTGGAACCTACAACATGGATGGGTGGTGTATTTTGGACACTTCAGTGATGGAGTGGACAAGCACCCCTATCCTCAATTCGCCAACCCTTTGGAAACCCTCCAAGAAACCACGTTTGCTCGACACCTGCAGAGGTTGCACACATGTGTCCTGAAAACGCTTCTTTAAAAAATGGCCTTTGGAAGATCCTTTGGAAACATGGTCAATATTCTGCGAAATCCTTTGGAAACTTGGCCCAGTTGTTACACACCCGCTTCAAACAGACCCCGCAAAACGGTCTGTACGTAGAACGACGCCGAACCGAACCCGGCCGTGGAGTTCTTGCCGCAGGTGCCGAAGACTGCGCCGCAGGTGGATTCCCCGACGGCCACCTGGGTGGTGAAGCAAAGGTTCAGTAAAGCTGGTGGGGGTCTGTGGAGGGTTTTTGGCCGTGGTTGTTAGGAAGAGCTGGATTTTGAGGGGGAAAAGGAGATAGGACCCCAGAAATGCTTCTGGCTCAAATGCTCTCTCTAAGACTCTAAAATAGTTTGCACACTTGTTTAACAGATATGCCTGACCATGTCGCAAAAGTTTCGAGAACAATGAGCTCAGATCTCTGTGCTTTAATAGATCAGGCCTGCCACACTCTCGACCCCTGCAAAGGGCCAAGGGGCTCCATGTTCGTTGATGACCCCATAGGAACTGCTCTGGTAGCCAAAGGTGTGCTTCACCTGACGTGCCACGAGCCAGACAACGGCCCATCTCTTCAGGTGACCGGTGGCCACAGACTTCGACGTTCCGGGTGCTGCCCCCGGTAGCACCATGGAAGCGAAACGGAGGTGGTTGGGGTTGGAGCCCTAGCCCAGACACGACCCATGGGACTGGTATATTTACCTACATTGGGGTGGTTTTGGGGGTCAATTTAGGCATATATGGTGTACATGGAGTGTCTGGGTAGGGTTCCTTCCCGCCTCGGAACCTCCAGCTCTACTGAACTTCGCATCTCTCTTGTTGTGGCGGGGAGGGGGGAGGGGGGACACCCCAATCCCCCAAAAAAAACAGTGACACTCTGGCTCACTCACATGGAGTTCACCACCTGTTTGTAGACAAAAATAGTCTTCACAGGGGCCATGCCATCCAATTCCATGTTTGTACAACTTTATCGATGGACCAGGTAGCTTGGCAGCTTAGGAGGCCATCCTTCGCGGTCTGAGCCATCCTTCATCCAGGGTCCACCCTTAAGAAAAAAACAAACGAAAGAAAACAGGCAACAAGCTGCTGCGGGAGGCGTAAGGCATTCAGTACAAACTGGATGATCCTTGCATGTGCTTTGCTATAGAGCCATGTTCCCTGAGAACAACATGTGGAGGCAATAAATCCCATCCAAGGACACCAACTTCATCATATTTCTGTTCCAGTAACAGTGGATGATGTTGATTAGTATATATAAAGGCTTTGTTCCAAAGAATACAAATAATTGGACAGTGACAGACCCAAACGATACTTACTAAACCTCTATTAGCTGTCAAGGGGGCTGGCTCCGGCATAGCTAAATGTCGGATGATGGATAGATGATTGATGAGACCTGATTCTCCCTATTGGTTATCCTCACCTGTGATATCCTACGACTGATGAACTGGCACAAACCCCAAGCGGATGGGGACCCGACTCTCCCTTATAGTCGTCGCCATTGGCTCCTCCTGCTCACCTCGTCTCGATCTTGTTTATTTCATCCAATGCTACAGCTTACAGTACCCGTGACGTCTGAGGGAGTTCTTCACTGATCGCCTTCTTGGCCTTCTCAATGAAAAAAATGCTAATACGCAAGCATGTATGTTCTCATGAGCTCGGCCTTCAGATCACCAGTTTAAAAATGTCTCCTGGCCCTCTGGACTTGCCCAAGCACTCATGGACCCTCGTTTTGAGATGTTTTGAGGGGCATGCTGTTATAGAAACTTTGCTTTCCAACACGTAGCAAGTAGCAAGAAAAATTCAGTGATATTGATATTGAATGGATATGTTGTTCTTTTGCAGCAGTAGGACCAGTTGCCTAATGGGTCAGGCGTTGTGATCCGAAGACCTGCAATGTCTTGGGCATCCAATCCTTGGTTGTTTCGACTCCACCCTGGTCCGCTCCTTAATTGCCTCCCAAGTCGTCCACCATGTTCCACAAAAGCATTACCCTTGCACAAACGACCAAAAAACACACCTCAAAAATCCAACCCCTAAACTAACAACCCCCACCGTAGGGGTGTGGAGCCCACGACCAGACGCCAAACGCGTCTGAAGTCACTTGTGGTGTCGGCGGTCGAGCGTCTAGGTGGGTCGACTTTAGTGCTGGAGCCATCGAGGGCGTCGTCGCTTCTCCACAACAGAGCGCGCGGGTAGCGCGTTCCCTTTTTCTTCCGGCCTGGTCGATGTATCCGATGGGCTCATAGACAGGGTACCCGGTCGTCTCAGAAGATGGCATGTAGTCTGGTCCCATGGCAGACCTCGGGATGAAAGGTTGGGATCTGGAGCTCTATTGTGCACTGGTCTCAAACATCCATTGGATGGGCAAAGAAAGAAAGATCCTGCCCTAGTCTTCCTTGGACCCAACCTCGCAACACAGGGGGCGAAGTCTCTAGAACAGAAGTTTGGGGCCAAAACCCCCAAAGATCCCAAAGCTGCTGGAGTGGTCCGAGACCAACTTTTGAAGGGGCCGTGAAACGTTTCACCGCGCATTGCGCGGCTTGCGGACGGACTGGGTGGGCCTGCAGTGGATCTAGGAACCGGTGCCGAGGCGACCAGGAACCGGTGTCCAGAAGTAAGTACCTGTAGTCAACCTGTTCGTACCTCCCAAAATGGGGCCCAAGTATATACCTGCATGGTTTTTGGGGTCATGTCCCATGTTCTAAGGTACTGTTGAGGGTCAGGGGCAGGTGCAGTAAAATTGGTTTTAAATAGGGAAAACCACACAATTGTATTTTTGAGAGTCAAGGGATGTGGTTGGGGTTCTGTAGGGCCAATACACATCCATGTCACTGATATATCGGCCCATTCTGTCAGAAGAAACATGGTCGGTCGGCAGAATGTCACCCCCAAGTCGAGAAACCAGCAGCATGCCTTAAGGTACATTGATTTGGGCAATGAATGTATACTCACACTTCCAATGACATGTTTGTTGCAGCTCAAAAAAAAGGGAGATCATTGAATGAAACTGGGATCCTTCCCACCCAAACAGCGTGCGAGCGGCTCAAGCACCTGTTTTCAATTGTTTTCAACAGAACCTGCGTCGGAATTCCAAAGGCCATGTTCCTGTTCTTGACCAAATGTGGCATGTGGCTCTACAGTCGATCACCTCTTTCTTTACGAAAGACACCTGCACTCTTTTGCCACCCAGGTTCCACCTCTGGAGCCACACCTTGGGCCTCCGGACCCCAAGTAGCGTGGGAAGCTCTCCTGCTTTTCGACCCCCGAGTCGCAGGAGGGAAAACGCGGGGAAGGCGACCGAATGGCGCCGCGCCAGGGACCTGCTGGGTGTGAGACCTCAAGCCCTAGGGCTCCAGTCGTACCTGTGTTTCGAAGGTGGGACTGGGGTGGGTGCCAGGGTCTAAATATGTCCAAATAGCTTCTGAGGTACGACAGGAACCCGTTGGGCCAGAATTTGGACCCGGAATCCACAGGGTTTGCTTCGTGGCCCCAAACCGATCCCTGTGAGCTTCGTGACCAAACCGGTTCCTTCGTCCGGGAACCAAGGGATCCGTAGATGAGGGGTAGATGACAAGAACCGCAGCCTCTCAGCGAGAAAACCCATGGGCAAATGAACACTCCCTAGGGCTCCAACCACCTCCTGAGAAGGTGGTTAGGGTGAGTTTGGGGGGTCTAACCACCTTCTCAGGAGGTGGTTGGAGCCCTAGGGACTGGATGGAATTGTAGCGAACTGCGGGCATGAGTCTTTGAACGTCCATGAGAATGATCACGAAGGCATGACATTGGGAGACAAAAGACTCCCCCGTCATGGACAAAGACTCGCCGCTTTTGACAAAGGCTCTCACAGTTTCATGAAGGAACATCCTCTCAGTTCGGGCTATCACATTGAATTTGCTGCTTTGCATCCTCTACTTCCTGTCTAATGTAGACTCTCTTGATTAAAGAATGTATACATTTGGATGGTAAAGCCTCTTGAAAGATAATAAAGTGATCAAGATTGACATGATGTCTGGCCTCCCCCGATTTGGACATTCTCACTCTCCCCACCTCCATCCTGTCAGTGCACTCACCACTCCGCGCCCCAACCACGGCGGAACCGTGGTTGACCCGGTCAGGCGGTCCGGCGTGTAGAAGATGGGTCGCTGTGCGCCAGCCGGATGGTCTGCTGCTGGCACATGGATCAAACGGGCCTCAGCTCCGAAAAACCGGCACCGTGGTTCGATGGCTCGGCCTGCAAACCGCGCCCGCCGTCTTCGGAATCGGCGCCAGGCGCCGGATTCACCCTGCCGTTGGATGAATCCCCTGCCGGGGATTCACCCTGCCAGGAACAGGCAACATCAAGGATCACCCAAGATTTGCCCGCCAAAACAGCAGGTGCATGGGGAAGTTGGGTAGGGGAGGAAGAGTTCATCGGTTCATCCTTTGGAGAACTTTCCTATCGGCAAACAGGTCACGAGCCACCGATTTCGGCCAGTGGGTAAAATCTCGTCACGATGAATGTGAGCTGGTTTCAGGCCTGCAACCATTATCCACTGGGCCCTTGGAATGGAATAACCTAAGATCCACTTCACAGTCATCCACAGGGCCCTTCTTCCACCCTCGGATCTCGTGCCGTGTGCTGGTTCGGAATCGTGTGACTTCCAGGGTCGACCGGTCAGTCCCAAAAAAACACACCAAAAGCTCGAGTGGATCATGGGTACCCCGTCCAGGTGGGTACCCATGGTACCCTCCAAAAGGTACTCCATTTGAAACTCCAGCTTTTTCCAATGACCTTTTCAGAACTGGACTTTCCAGAGGGTAAGGTATACCTGGTGCCGATCCATTCAACGACGGGCTCTGGCTTCACAAAGCTCATGGACAAAGGTGATTCACCGGAACCCCAGTAGGTGTGGTAATGTGATAATTTATATGAGGGGAGAGCCCAATCCTGTTAAAATTCTACCCTACCCCTCCAAACATGGGAATGAAAAAACCATGGCTAGGAATGGCTAGGACACGAATCTTCCGATGGGGTCATGGTCTGTGTCGAAGAGAGACCTACTTCACCCGACAGGTAGCAACCAGTGGTTTGAAAGACTAAGACATACTAGTTCCTGGAACGAAGACTTATAAATAAGACTACCTACCACATAAGTCCTACAATAAGACTTAGACTCTAAGACTTATAAATAAGACAAAGACTTGAGTTCCCTTTGACAGGTACTACACATAAGTCCTCGTTCCTTATATCGTGGTCATAGCGATCCTTTGAGGTCGAGCCCATTCATCCGATTCCTCGGCGTTTTCACACAAACAGACACACCCCACACCCAAACCTTCCATACCGATGAAGCCAGGGGGTGGTTGAAACGCGATCAATGTACCAGCACCTGACTCTACTCAGCTGACACCTCTAAGTCTCCATTGCCACCGTAACTCGGAGACCTGTAGTCGCTCTAGCTGGCATGTACAGCGTGAGACTCCGGCCACCCGGCTCCTCACCCGCCCTACCCCCCCCAAACGCCGTCCCCGGGGCATCGTTGTGGGGATCGCCATCGTCGGAGTGGGAGACCAAGACGGAGCCATCCTGCGCGCCGATCCGCAGCGGTTTTGGGTTCCAACAGCCGTGCCAAAGCCGAACTGGAGCAAGTCACCAGCTTACAGTAGTTGGACAAAAGGAGGCAAGACCACATCACCTTTCGTACTCGATTTCTGGGAGCCTTGACGGGTTGTTTCTATCAACTCCACCCATCCAAGCCAGGTCCACACATGGCCGAACAAACAACTTCACGGCCTTGGTGGCTTTCTTCCCCACCGCGAAGACGGTACCTGAGGTCGCGTTTCAAAGAACCTGGAACTCCAGGTAAGTTTTGACATGGCGGGAGACGGACCGGCGACACCTCCTGAGTTCGGTTTGGAAAATAGACCAGTCTACCCAGCCAGGGGGGTGCCTCTCTGGTTCCTTGGCAAGTGTTGGGCGATTTTCTCAGACATCACTAGCCCATATAAAAATGAAGGGGACAAACAATCGAAGAGAGCCGATGTAAACTTCCATGCGCCGCCAGGGCGACTTTTCTGAAGATAACCTCTCGCCAGGGAGTTGTTGGAAACACGAACGCATGCGATGCGGGTATCTAGAGGCTAGAAATGAGCAAAGTCTTGACCCCTGGCAATGGATCTACTGAGAGAAAAACATTCCCATTGGAGAGGAACCATTTTGTTTAAACACATCTTCAAACGAAACCACGACTTTCACATAGCTGTTTGCCGGTTTCAGGATCTGCTTAAGCTATCACCAGGAGTCACGTATCGCTCGCTCCAAACGCCCGAAGGAACGGAGGAACGGAGGGCGTCAGTGCGAAGAACATCACATCACACTCACTTGGTATAGGGACGAGCCACACCAGCCTGGCCTCCATGTGACACTGGTCGTGTTATGTCGTATTTGTTCTTTTTTGGGCGGTTTGGGGGAGGCCAACTCCATGTCATGCACTTACCATGCCAAACACAAGGGCACCGTGGACTGCTCGCACTCCCATTCCAGGCCCAGATGCAGGCGTGCACACCGTCGAGGCTGGCGAGGAAGAGGACCGCGGCCAGGTAGCGGAGCGTCATGGCGACGGCGCTTTTGCGAACAAGTGAATGTGGGTGAATAAGGCAAATCTACTGGCAAATCTATAGTTTCATGAGCGTTAATTTATTAATGATGTGATACTAAGCTTCATGTTCATGTAACTTTAAGTTATTGGATGTTATGGGTTCTGCAGACTGGAACTTGCGAATCAATCACTACTGTTGGAGGTCAGCCTCTGTACATCAATTCAAGCGCGCGAAGGTTGCCACACAGGCCACAGACACGTCACGTCACCTTGCAGTAAGGTGATATTATACTCCCTAGACTTCCAACACCATGTAAAATGTTTGACCTGGCTTTGTAGGGTAAAATCCTTAGTAAAGCAATGGTGGTTTGGGAAAGCCTATAATATAAGTCAATGGTGATTAATCGATTGGAAGCGTAGGATAATTAGATTAGGATACTCATACCTGGCACCCAACGAACCAAATCCAGCCATTGAGCAGAGGTAAGGTTGCCCTGTGCCCCGGTGCCCACCCAGCCCTATCCAAAGTGCTTTCCCCAGCATCCGCGTCCTACAACGGCTACGTTTTCATGGTTGAAAATCCCAGACTATATGATACAAATTGATATAGTACCTGTTGACGACTCTGTTGCCTCCCCAAGTTTCGGAGAATGAAGGTTCACCGTGGTTCAATCTTGAATCAAACAGTGCAACCCAAAAGGTCAGCTACCTGGAAACCCAATCTGAACCAGAACCAGGTTAATTGGTCGAGTCGAGCCTTTACATCGGAAGCGGCTGGGGACTTCAATCCAGAACTGCTTCAACCGGGGCCTGATTTGTGGTCCGCTTCTCTTCTACGGTCGGGCTGACCGTAGACTGGCCCAGGTTCTGACGAGTGCCGAGTGCCAATCCTTTTGAAAGGGGACGGAAGGATTGCGTCCGACCTGAAGAAGCAGGTTTGTGGGAGCGGGTCGAAACTGGAATCTGTTCGATTGGCACCGAAGGGCAATCTACGGCAATCTACAGCATATCCAAACAATTCCCAATCAGTGTGGGATATGATTCCATGATACTCTATGATTCCCAATCAGGCACCGGTTGCAACAGCCTGGACCCGACGTCGTTCGTACTCTAGAACATGGGACCTGACCCCTAATATCAATATTCTGAGGTACGAACGGGTCGAATCCAGATGGATATATATATATTAATATGTTATATCATGTTTGAGGTTTGGGGAAACTTCAATGTTTGTGGTTGATTTTTTTATAGGGTCATGTCCCATTTTCTAAGGTATTCGGAGGGTCAATGTAGATCCAGAGGTTGAAGGACCCTATAGACTATCCATGACTATCCCATAGGTACCCCAGTATGTATCCTATATAAGGTCACATCAACCTCTCATGATAACTCTGACTGATGTGAGCTATACAGTTTTTTTCCGTCGACAGAATCTCTTCTCAGCCGGTGCATTCTGGGTTCTTCAACCATCTCCCTCAAGAGGTTTCACTTCACAAACGCCGTGGATGGCATGGCATAACTACATTGACCCCTTTTCAACCACCTCAATGCATGTAAATATACGCCAGTCACTATGCCAGTTCCTTGGAGTGTCTGGGACCTGGGAATTGTTTCAACGATTTGTCAAGCACTTTTGCGTGCCAGGGTCATTGTTTGCTTTTTGCAAACACCGAGCACCAACTTGCCTGCAAAGTTCCCTGTCCTTCCACTCGGCTCAGCAGCACTGTAGTGGCATCCGGCTGATGGCCATGCTATTCGCATGCGTTGAAGGGGGGGGCTTCGTGATGGTTACCTTGGCTATACCTTGGAGTCTAATTGTCTGAAGGTATGTTGGGTCCATCTAAGGATCTTGGACCCTCCACAGCAGGGGGTCGACCCTCTACAACAGTGATTTTTGACGGTCTGTATCCTTAACTTATAGGGCACCAAATATGAACAGGAATAAACGAAGACACATGGGCAACCGTGCTGGCTCTTTGCATCGAAAAGCCTGTCGCCGACTGCTGCGGAGCAAGATTTCCACTGGTATCATTGGTATATATCTTTGAGCCCTGAGAATCCGGGACCGCAAAACACATATATAGGGTTTGGTTCGGGTCCAGACCCCTGCCTTTCGGTGGAGAAGGTCCGACCCTGGCCCGAGTCTTAGGGAGAGAGAGTTGTGTTCCGTGCGGTCACTGTACGCCTTGTGATGTTGAGATCATCTCTGCCACTGGGACGTGAGTTATTACATTGTTGTGTATACTTCCACCTAGAACCTGAATGACCCCCTGGCCCTGATTTTTCTATGAAACGGGTTCCAGGTATATCTAGTCACCTAAGTCTCCTTCGACCTCCTTCGACCTAAGTCGCCGCACGCGCGTCGGTTTGGTGGACCAAAACCAAGTCGGCGGTAGAAATGTGCAATGATTACTTGACTTCTTAAACAAGCTACTAATTCCATCAAATTCCTGCTTCTACCTCCTGCCCTTTTTGCATCCTTGACAACGAGTTACAGTCTGCAATTTCTCTGATCCGACGCCTCCGGGCTGCGGGGGACACCTCCGGCCCAAACCACCCCTTGCAATATCCCTTGTTTTTAGAAGGTCCCGATCGTTCGGGCGGAGCAACAGAAAAAGGTCAAAAAGGGGTTGGCCAGTTTCGCCGGCACGGCGCCAGCGTTTTCAAAGCTGCGACTGGCGTCTACGGCTGAGACACCCTTGTCCATCCATCTCAGTCCTTCCATAGGTTCAAGGGATAGAGGATAGAGCATGGAACCCATCCAAAAATGGTTTCAATCCTGGAATCATGCAACATTTACCTGATTCAGAAATGTTCCACAATTTTGGAGATGTGCATATAGATTTGCAATTCTTCGGTGAAACATGTGGTGAAGGTCGATCGTGATAAGATGGACCGCTGCTCAATCCGATCCAGCACACAAAGTGGTGTATACCGAATCCTACGTGAGCAACTTTTGACTGGATTTGGCCCCAAGCTTTAATGCAGACTCTTGATTTTAGTATACCCACCATTTGGATTGGAAAACCTCTTCCTATGGGTGGGCTATGGTGGGCTTAATCAAGATATTCGGCGATTGAATCCTTTCCAATCTGTTCATCTGAAATCAGTCCGCCTGCTGCAAGAACTTTTCCACCGGCGAACACCACACGCTTGAAACGCAGCCTCACTTCGAGATGGGCGTGTTCCTTCCTCCCCGTTGTGTCAGACGGCCTCCGCCTGGCACCCGAAGGCACCCCACGGGACTCAAACCGGAAACGGGCCCCGTCTGCCCGATGTCAGCTCACCGTCTTCGGCAGCTGCCACGGGCGGAGGATGAGCTGTCGCTGTCGCTGTCCGTGTCGGTGTCGGAGTCCATGCAGTCCGAAGTTGACGAGGACATCCAATCCGCGCTGTCCGAGGTCGCCACGGCCCGGGCGCGAGCCCTTGGACATGCGGCACGGACCTGCGCACGCCGCTTTGACAAGAAGTGGCGAATGTCGGCTTGGAGCCGGCGGCTCAGAAGTGGCATGCGAAAGGAAGCGAAGTAGATTGGGGTCGATTGGATCCAGTTGAGGATGCCTCGCTCAAACTCTGATTGCCACGCACTCCACCAAGAGCTGTCTGGGTGCAGGTACAGCGATCTAAGGGAATCCTGACCATGGACACGACATACCATGCGTGAACGGATCACGACTGCTTCCCCAAAGAAACTCTAATGTTAATCCAGTTGGCTCAGGCTCCTAGAAGCCTCTTTAAAATTAAATCAATAATTCAAGCGTTCATGTCGTTTTTCGTGTGTTGATTTCAACCGACGGGAGTCCTGAAACATGAGAAAATGCTTGAAGCTCAGAGCATGCATTGGGCCCACGACAAAGCCCACCTTCTCCAAGTGCAACCACCTGACCTTCCGCGGAAGGTCTTCACCCGACCAGAGCTGTAGGCGCGCATTCACGACGGACCTCGGTTGACGAACGGAGAGTGAGATTCCCTTACCCTGGCCTTCAGATTGACCATGTTAAAAGTGGCTGACCTGGTTTTGTAGCAAACTCGAGATCCTTATAGTAAAACAATTAAATAGTTGTTCTGCAAAGACCAAAAAATACGATTGTGGCTTGAACCCTAGCTTAATTTGCGCTGCGTGTTGTGTTGCTGTCCCCGCTGATCGAAACGCACTGCATGGAGCTCCCACTTTTGGAGTCTGACCCTGGCGCACTCTGATGACCCTATCCCAAAAAAAAATTCAAGTAAATAGCAGTTCGTATGGCAGGAGGGTTGGGGCACTGGTGCTAAAAGGGCCACCGGGCCTCAAAGGTTCAATGTCAAAAGGTCAATATCAATCCAAAGTCTACACGCTCTTTCATGAACATCCTCAATGCTCCGGTCTTAGCACTACAAGAACGAAGCCATGCTAACTGACTCCCTCAGTTTGCATTGGCAAAAAGGTTAGCAACTGTTTTTGTGGGGAAATCCACCACATTTTGCAGGTTACCCCGTTTTCCAGGTAGGCTGGTCAGACATTCGGACATCCTTGACACCATCCTGATCAGACCCGACCCCGACACCGATCAGCGAGCCCGAGGCTGCAAATCCACACACCCCTCATCGGGGTCGACCCCGAGGACAAGATGGGTCGGAAGGGGTCGACCTGGGCTTCTCATGGAAGAAAGTGATCGTTAAGAGAAGTTCCTTGACCCATTTTATTTAAAGTACCTGAATGGGACAGTCCGAACAAACAACTGGCACAACGGGTACACATTTTGCATGTTCTGAGTTATGAACGGGTCGACTCCATGGCTGTTTTCACGTCGGCAGTTCAACCCCCATGACCTGTTTAAGGATCGGCTTGTCTATGACCGCGAAACGGCCAGGGGTGGATCGAAACGGCATCTATAAGTCGTTTCATAATCGGCTGTACACCAGTGTTTGGGAACCAGAATGCATGTTAATTGCTGCTTTACCATAAGATATTATACTCTCCACCAAAGTCTTGGAAGGGTCGAGACCCTTTCGCGCTTCACCGCGGTTATTCGCGCTTCACTTCCAGGAGGCAAAGACCTGCATCGGAGCGATGATAATGGAGTGCGGTGATCAGAAGACGATGCAGGGAGTTCGAGCTTGAAGAAATGGAGATTTGAAAACATATGTTCTATAAAGACGCCTTGCTGGTTTCTGACTGGACAATAGTTCACCAGAAAAGGTGATTTTGCCAAATTCGGGAACATGAAAAATCATCTGAAGCCAAGCCAGGACGCAATGATAGTGGTAGTAGTGCATACACTTCCAGGTGACAGATCTGACCTGTCCACAGCCCCACAGCGTCCTGCTACAATTCTGCAGTTGACTGCCATTCACATTCATGCCAGAAATATCACAACAAATCGCAGAGACATCATGTCGGAGTCGCACTTGCTTGAGGAAGTTCTCCAAGTCTTTGATCGTCTTGCAAGCAACCGCAGCATCAAACTGATCTCTGAAGTTCGCTGTATATTTCCAGGCTTTGGAGACTCGGGCAACGGTCCGCAACCGCTGGACCGGAAGAAACGAGAGCACTCCCACATAGCCTAGGATTTAGGTTTCGGACGCCGGGAAAGTATATAACCCTACAAGGATCCTGAGACAACATGGATCGAGCCCTCTACAACACGATTGTTTGATGATTTTTGAGGGTCTGGATCCATAGGGCAGGGCAGAAATGGGCAGAAGGGGATTCACCCAGTTCGGGAAAATAAACATCACCGCATCACCCTATAAGCAAAACCAAGTAGCCCTCAAAAGGCAGCAGCCGAAAGAGATCTCCTGCTGAGTTGGCTAGATAGCTTTGCTCCATTCCGAAGTCTGCCTTCTGCAAAGCACCATGGCACCGAATTGGCGGGGCCGGACCCTCAAAGCCCTTCTCACTTGAAGGCCCGGATTCTTAGGGACACTATACAATGTTTGCAGACCTCGTCCATCTCTGGCATGACACTTCTTGGTTCAGAGTGTGTTTTGATGGCGTGCTCGACGAGTAAGTTAATGATGCAGGTTGGGTCAGTGGAAGATGGGATCCATGACATACCACAGACAGGGAAAACGTTCAGAAGGTACTGAGCTCCAGGTTTACTGGTAGCTTGATCGAAAGAGACGCATCGTGTCCAACCAATCCGACCCCTGCCATGGAGAGCAGAAGGATTGTTACAGGTCACTGAAACAAGTCCAGTTCAAAACAGATGTACATACCAGGACCCACGAGATCACCGGGTCACTTCGACTACCCCCAACAAGACGACCGACCGACCGACTCAGAAACACGACCGACTCGCCAAAACGGACACCCAGAAGGGATGATCCTGGTAGGCAAGTTTGGGCATTATTTTCCTGTTCAAACAATAAAGTTGCCTTTTTCCAAACAAGGAACCCCAAATAGGACAGCTCCCAGGAGTACACCCGCGTGGGTCTAAAGGTTCGTGGGGATGTGATGTGGATGTGACAGGGGCACCCAGAAGACGTCTTCCAAGTTCCACACCCAACTGCTGGGTGGACTCGCCCTTCCTCCTTTTGTGCCCCTTTTTTGCAGCCTGTGGACATCCAACTGAGATGCGCTGTCGCGTCTCTCGGGGCCCTCTTCCAGGAGCGAGTCGCCAGCGGATCAGAATCAGGGGCAAAAGGAACCCTTGATCTAGATAGAGCCTGTGCTTTAATTCTGCCATAATCCAGACCATTGCCCTTAAATGCAGCTGTCCTATTTTCGGAATGATGGCCAATTTACTTATATTGGGGTCTTTTGGGTCCTTGGTGGTCATTGAATATTCCGGTCCCATGAATGGTCTGGGTCGACTCTAGGACATCTGGGCTCGAGATCAAGCGCCTGCTAGTCGCTCCAGTCTGTGTGTGTCACACTCTGTCCCAAAGAGTTTTTTGTTAAGCGCAGGGGGCCAGCGCATGGCATCACGACGCTGGCCAACGAAGCTAGTGATGTCATGGGAAGCAGTCAGAGACGTCTGACTGTGTACCTGCCCAACTTTTGTACAAGCTGTGACTCCACTTTTCTCGTTTTGTTTCATGGTTCTTTCACGATACCTCCCCCAAACCCTTTCCTTGCAGCTGAGCCGCGCTGATGTTCTGCAGTCATGCACAAAACCGTGGTTCAACATTTCAGGTGAGCTGACCTTATCGCCGTTCCGTTCCCTCATTCCTTTCCTTGTGGAACAGAGGTAGCTGCAAACCCATTGTCTAAGTCTAAGTGTGTGCCGCTCTGTCGTCCCACTGGGTGCAGAGTGTGATCTCATTCCGGACTGCCGTGTTACTGATTCAACGTCTTCTGCGTACGTTGGATTATCTTTACTGGATTGCATGTTTCACCCAATGAATTTCCTGCCACAACACTGCCGAGTTTACCGAGATTTGACAACCGCCGGGAGTCGACAACCGCCGGATTTACGGTCATAAATATGTGCCACACACACACCCACCCCACCTTGCACGCGAATTCACACTTTTATCCCACCCGCTATCTAAGGTCACAGAAGGAAATGGTACTCGACACACTTGTGTGTCGGTGCCTTTCCTTCTGTTTCTCCTGTCCTAGTCCTATCTACCCGGGCGGTTTAAGACTAATGTCCCGCTCGCTAACTAGTGCACCTAATCAAGACCCGCTAAGTAGTCAGTAACTAGTTTTTGTTGAAACCTTCTGTTGCTCGGACCCAGCACTTCTTGCCGTTCCCTCAAGTCAAGGGCTAAGTATTCAGTAACTAGAGTGCTAGGTAGTCAGTAACTAGAAGGTTTCGTAACTAGTGGGCCTCGTGACTCCCCCTATCTTTCTCTCTTGCCCTTTGTGTTTCTCTTTCTGTCTTCTCTTTTCCTTTCTTTCTAAGGCTTTTTAGGTGGTTAGTAATTTCTCTCGAGCGCCGATATCGGCGCTCTGTGTGTGTGTCACACTCTGTCCCAAAGAGTTTTTTGTTAAGCGCAGGGGGCCAGCGCATGGCATCACGACGCTGGCCAACGAAGCTAGTGATGTCATGGGAAGCCGTCAGAGACGTCTGACTGTGTACCTGCCCAACTTTTGTACAAGCTGTGACTCCACTTTTCTCGTTTTGTTTCATGGTTCTTTCACGATACCTCCCCCAAACCCTTTCCTTGCAGCTGAGCCGCGCTGATGTTCTGCAGTCATGCACAAAACCGTGTTTTCAACATTTCAGGTGAGCTGACCTTATCGCCGTTCCGTTCCCTCATTCCTTTCCTCGTGGAACAGAGGTAACTGCAAACCCATTGTCTAAGTGTGTGTGTGTCCAAAACACCTGAGCCTGCTGGGGCAAAGCGGGGTTGCGCGCGCGCGTGTCAACACGTGCAATCGGGCCCCAAAACAAAGGTGGACCCCAACCCACCCACCTTTTCAGTAGACGACAAGGAGCACGCGCGAGTGTCCAAACGTTTCAGATACAAGTGATGCAAAGCCATGTACAGAATGGAAGAGGATCTACAAGCTTTTGGTTTATTCAGCTAGTGTCTCGAAAGATACCACTCATTGATTAACAGTTACATCCCCAAAGACCTGTCCATGTATGACAATATACAAACAGTGGGGTGGTTTTGGGGGGGGTCAATGTATGTCTGTCTGGCATCGCGTAACCCTGTCCGACCCTGTTCATGAGAAGAGTTCGGCACTTTCAGAATGAACGTTCAGGTCTCGGAACGCTCTTCTCACGCGAAGCGACCGCTGCAGCGATGATAAGACCTCTTCGACCTCTTCGAGTAGAGGGGAATTCCCAAAAGGGTCCCAGCACTGGATGGAAAACAAGTCCATGAACAGCACCTTGACCTCATAATTCCGAGAAGTGCCATTTTGTCTCTCTTTCTCTCTCTTTCTCCTGTCATGTAGGCTCTTCGTGATCTTTCAACCGCCCATTATGAAGAAGTTGTTCAATCCAAATGGGGGGTTATCAATCAAGTCTACACTACATTCACCTGCTTCCACTCTCTGAAAGGAATCAATGCATTCACACGGGTGATATTTTATACCAGGAGTTACAAAGGGTGCTTAGTACAGTGGAGGTTAGGGGTGCCTCTATTATCACATCCACTCACTGGATGGACTATAAACACCACCCCAACTCCATGTGATAGATATGGCTCTTGAGCTGTTCCTCTTCGGCATCACGTGGATCTTCAGATCTCAGCTTTCTCTGGAAGACGCTCCCGAGAGTAGTCTGCCTGGATCTCCAGATCATTCCAGGTCCATCTCGCCAGCGAGGACGGCCCTTTCGACGTCTCTGCGTCCCGAGCACCCACCAAAAACCGTTTTTTTTTCCCATGTCAAACCCCCTACTGAGCGTGCTATCTACATCATCTACTCTCCGTCCACTAGCCGGGAAAGACGTCTCCGTCTCACCTTTTGGAGATCCAAGCAGCGCTTTCCTGCCATCCAAATCGCTGCTTCGCCACCGACACTTTCAGGCCACAACAAAGTGCCAAGCCATGAATCGATTAGACTCCAGTTCCCGAAATTCATGGGTTTCCTGCCCTAGGGATCCAAGTACCTTCTCAGAAGAGACGACTGGACCCTCACATCACCGACAAAGTACTTGGATCCCTATAGGCTGGATGTGCCCAAGCTTATAAGGCAGGCAACGGCGCGTTGACCTTGATCCGCGTTTCGCGCGGATTCCTGCCGGTTTTCAACAAACGCGGTGGATTAGGACAAGACATGGGGCAGTCAGGAGACTCCAAAACCCAAGCCCGGCAGCGACGAACCCCTAAGGCCTCGACCGAACGACCGTGCCTGTGGGAACGTTCGAACCTGCGAACGAACCATGCCTTATTGGGCATCCTTGGGGCACGCAGTCGGCCTGAGAGGATACACCTGACGGACCGGAAGATGTTTGACAGACGGTCAGGTTCCAGAGTCAGGCCCCTCCGAAAAACCCGAGGCGTTCCCTGCCTGAGAATCTCCGAGCTTTGGGGCCCTCCCCTGGGGTCCAGATCTTCTCCAACGTGCGCGTGAAACGCGTGAAACGCGTGAAACGCAGGGGTCAGAGAGGTGGTGAAGCTATATGCCTCGCATTGGAGGGTGGAATACTTAGGGGGAAGACCCATGAAGACCCTGTTCCCTAGCATTCAAAGACCACTTAAAAGAAAGGTTGACCTGGTTTGGTAGGTCTAAAATCCTATATCTACATCATCCAACAGTTGCAACCAGTAACTCCATTAAATCAATGGTTGGCCAGGAATCCTAGGGTTTTTGACCAAATGTCCACCGGATCCAAGCTTGGAAGATCACGGCCATGGGGCCAAAATAGCTCGTGGCACGAAGGTAGTGGATCCAACACATTGGAGAAATCAAACTTTTAAGAAGGGATTTGTGTATCATTTGTGGATCGATAGGAGTGGTGAGAACACCATTCTTTCACGATGATATATATTCACATCTGAGTGACACCAGCTGATGTGTCTTTAGTGGTTCACACATGCTAACAAAAATGCTAAAAGTGAGTTCGCGCCGTTTGGGGCAGCTGAATCTAGCTGAGTTACTTTATCGCAAAATCATAAACATCGGCATCACGATGTCACGTCTGAGTTATGCGAATCCCTGGCGGCCATACGAGCTCCATATATGTATACATTGATCCCTCAAACCCTCCCAATGTACGGAGTGTCTGTCTGCATAATAGGTTGAAATCACTTGCATGAAGGAGATCCAAGTTCCCTTAGACGTATGAGAACTCCCTTTTGCATACAGCCGCACCATGGTGCTCATCACTGGAACCCATTGAGTTCTCTCCCTTGACATCATTGCCATCCACATGAAATCCTCCCCAGGTCTAGTGATCAGCCCGCGGATTTTGCCCAACACATCTTCACACCGGTCACTTCGTTGGGGTTACCGTCACCGGGCACTGCTTCTTCTGTGGCCGAAAGCGAAGGGATCGAAGCCGTGGATGGAAGCCGCAGCCGCGGAGGCGTTGTGAACGAGAAGACGCGGGACGTCGGCCCCTGGGTGGCGGGATCTGTGGAAGCCTTTTCGAGATGTCGAGGGTTTGGAGGTGTAACTCTGAGATCCAGATCAGGCTCTGGATAAGTGTTTTGAAGCAACGTATAGAGTGTTACTCTTAATATCATTTTATAGACCAATTGTAATGATCTTTGTATCTGCAGTGGTGCTTTGACGGTCTGAACCACAGATGACAGAGATTTCTTTGGACGCCTTGTCCAAGGGCCGCCCCGCTCGGCTTCAAATCGCTATACGTGTCCGTGAGGCGCTCCGTGGCAGGGGGTCTTGGCAGCTCGTACTTCTCAAAATTCAAATGACATACTGGTCTGTGCGCCAGGGCGCTTGGCTTTGTTGTTCTTTCTTGGAGGTTTTGGGCTGTTGGTTGGTTGGTTGGTTGGTTGCTTGGTTTGTTGGGTGGGTATCTAAATTGCTTGAATGAAGACGCGCGACGTGGCGAGATCTCGTGCCACGTTCAAGTCCTGCCTCATGGGGAAAAGACATTCAGCACGTCGTCCTGCTCCCCAAAGTCCATGTTTTCCAGTCTCAGCTTCTTTTTGTCCCTACCCTGAGAATCAAGGACCCTCAGTTCGGTGAAGGCTTGGTTCGGGTCCAAACCCTCCAGTTCGGAGGTTCCAATGATTCTTACCTGCTAAACCTTATGACCACCTTTTGTTGTCCATGTCGCTAATTGTTGTCTTTTGGTATGCAAGGACGAGAATTGTCGTCCGGGACGTGTTTTACCGTAATCGCTGAACTTGGTCTTTTCACAACACTCAAATACATCAATAGTATTTAGGCTTTGGACGTGAAAAACCGTTCAGCATTTCAAAAGGACGTAAATTCACAAGATGGACGTAAATGTTGCGAGAACTTGCAAAAAGCTATCTTTTAGCATCCTGGACTGGAATTGGTATCTATCCAGGGTAGCAGGTAGGGTAGCCTTCCAAGACCAAGCTAAAATCATTCAAACAACGTTGTTCGAGAATCGGTTTCCACCATTCCTGGTGGGCCCGGAATCGGGTTCAGTCTCTGCTGCGGTCGACCGACCCTACACACTGGCGCCACAAAGATCGAATTGTGGCGCAGAGACCGCCGGCGCAGGTGCTGGCGCGACGAGACCTTTGTTTCTGGATGACCAGACCCGCGACTTGTCTCTCGTCTATAGGACACTTGCAAACTCCGTTTTTGGTTCAAACACATCCATGTTTACCAGCTGCAGTATCCAACGGAGGAAGTTCGGGTGCCGGTTCCGAGGGAAGTTCGGAGGATTGTGTGTGTCACATCCCCCCTGGACGAACTTACTACCACCCTGACATGATCTGTGGAGATTCTTTATACAGTACTAGTCGAAACATGGAGATCCGCAAGGCGTACAGGGATGTGCAGGGATGTGCAACTTTGGAGACGAAAAGAAGTGGTACATTCTCCTCTTTCCAGTCGTCTGGACACCGGTACGCTGTTCGACACGGGTCGACGGTGCCAGGCGGAAGCGCACGCGGTTCCCGAACATCTCCGAAGACCCCCCCGGCATGGTGGAAGAAACCCCGGAGGCGGGTGATTCTTTTTTCAAAGGTCCTTTAAGCCCGCACTGCTCAGCTGTGTGAGGGTTGCCGGGCGGCGGAGCGTCCGATTCGTCTGCGACTTGAGGCCCTTTAAAGTCACTGGAGGCGACTCCAACAAAGGAATCACGTACTGAAGAAGCTGGCCGGAGATAGATACCGATACCGATACCTCGAAAGTCACAAAGGCTCCGACGTGGGACCGTCCACCCCTTCGCGATGCAGGGGACCACGGTCTACTCGGGTTGTTGGGAACCTTCACCAAGTCATGGCCAACAGGGACCCTAATTATAGCCTATCCCATAGGTACCCCAGTAAGGTCCTATTTACGGTCACTTAACCTCTCTTGGTGGTCCTTAAGCAGTTCATTCCGGTCGTCTGGGTGCATCGTCTGGGCCTTCGCATGTGGCGCTCGCACCGGCGGTGGCGCTCGCACCGCACCACGCGGGAGATCCGTTTCAGTGCTCTTTTCATGGCGAGTCGTGGCTGATCTGTTTCATGGCCTGTCTGAAATCAACAGGAAAGCCAACTGCCCTAAGGATCCTCATATGGATCCGAATCCTCTGGAGGGATCTGGGGTCTTAAAACCCGATTTGAGGGACCGGATGGGCTGGCACGTTCCAAGCCAAAAATGGTTGCTTTTTCCTCGACATGGCACGATGCAGAAAGAAGGTGAAGCCGAAAAAAGAGGCCTTTGGATCCTCCGCCAGCATTCTCTGGCAGTGGCTCGTCCCGCTAATCGAGTGAACCATGGCACCAACCTTGCGCTCCTTGTGGCGGAGCAACCGTGAGAAAGCGTGCTGTGGTGTCACCAGTGTCACCAGACTCGGTGCTCCTATGATCGAATCTACAAATGAAACCTGACCAAGTTGTTGGAACAAATCTGCCCAGACGCTCAGGAACCCTCAAACTGCTACATGTTTTGAGGTCCAAAACCCTAGTTGTGAGGGTCAAAACCCTAGCGAACTGAGGGTCCTTTCTGAGCCTTTGGGTGAGGAGATTCCCTTCGACCTCGACCTCTTGGGAGGAACAGGGGATCGCTCACAACACCCAGGGAAGCCGACACGACCCAGTCGTTGGCACCGACCGGAATGGGCTCGTTCCAACAGAACCGACACAAGGGTGGCCACAAAACCATGCCGACACCGCAGGCATCCTGTGGTGGGCGTGGCCATCTGAGCATACTCCAACATACTGTGGATCCCAGTCAACCCCAGACACGACCCATGAGCCTGCCATAGATGCCGCCCCATTGACCCCTCAAACCACCCCAACTGATCGGCATTATATGATATATATAATATATATAATTACTTTTTTAATGGCATACATGGAGTGTCTGGGAACACGAGCCTTGGATTTGCTCTCTACGGGGCCGGGAAAAGTACAGATTCACTATCTTAAGAGGATTTATCCCTAGGGAAAAGAACAAATCACGTACCATAAGCACCCCGGAACATGTGTTGAATGATTTTTTCAATAATGGCCCGTGTTGCTTCTTTGAGGTAGTCATCAAAAACCAATGGGTTGTAGATTCCGTGGTCAAACACGCATTCAGAAAGGGCCGCCAAGTGCAATCCAATGGTTCCTATGGTCCTTCCTTTCTCGACTACCTCACGTTTCCGGCGGCCAATTCAGAACCGAACTTTTGGACCTCTTCTTGTTGAGTGTCCCCCAATCCCCCCAAAAAATCCCCCCAAAGTTCGGCGCAGGTGAGAACACTGATCCCCGAGTCTGAACGGCTTGACCTTCCAACCGTTGCGTGAAGCGCCACTGCTCGACCGTCCGCGCGCACGCTCGCGCGCGCGCGGCAGGGTGAACCCCGACCTCGCCACAGCTCGCCTGTCGGCCTGTCGCCACTTTGGGCGATGCCTTTCGAACGCGACTTGGCGAAGAACGCCTCTCTGGCTGCCAATCTTCAGGTTCTTGGAACCCTGAGTGGTGACGCGCCCCCTGCGCGTCACCAACGCTGGTGGATCAACCGGAAGAAGTTTTGTACACCATGGAGAAGTTGCCCACACATACGTTCAAGTGGAAAGGCCCCTGTTGGTAAAGGAAGGTCGTCTTCCAGACCATGTTCCACGCAACCATATGATGTGTCCGTCAGTCAAACCTGTCAACGTTCAACTCTGATGCTCTAAATCAGGGATCTTCTCCAACATCAACTCCGTCACGAGGACATGCAAGTTGTCATGTGTGACTTTGCAGAAGGAACATATGGAATCCCACCATCCCTAAACAACCCATGTATGGAATATGTTCATTCATTGGGACCTGTTTGTAGAGGAAAATTGTCATCCAAGAGCAATTGTCCACTTCCGGTCCATAACTATTTCAGGGAGTGAGTGTAGTAGATGTATGTTTTTTCTACCGCTCCACACACCCACACACCATTATACCAGCACCGACACCGTTTGAGGTGTCTATGGCCATAGCCTCTTAGAGGTGAGTAGGGGTGTCCCAAAACTCACCTGTCGGAAGGGTATGGAAACATTGAGGGTTTGAGGGATGCCATCGTGACGGACACCCAGGTCCACGAAGCGACGAAACAAAGACATCTGGGCGATGACGTACCTTCTTGCGATGACCACCTCTGCAGCAGTTTGTCCTGCAGTTTGGTGTCTTCAAGGTTTCCGAACGGTTTAGATTTTGGATGGACCCAGCAAGAACACCTCGGATGAGAAAACCATCCAAGAACCATCTCGCTCTCCTGGGTGGCGCTGGGATGTCATGTTGCAATGTAGTAACTTTCTGGTGCCCAAAAGTCGCATCAGTACCCTCAGTTTGGAGATAAACCTACTTGACAAACCTTGAGTACCTCCTAGAAAAAACGATCCTTCCAAGGCCACAAAAAAAAGGCTTGTTTTCGGATGCAAAATGCATCTTCAGGGGTGTCTATAAACCACCCGAACTGAGTGGTGTTGGTTAAATGTAGTTATCTGCTTCGCCACTGACTACACCTTCTGAGCCTGTGCAGCGCCTCGACACCCGCTTTCTCAGGGCCCGGGGTCCCGGGCCTTCAGCTAGCGCGCGGCATCTGCAGCAAATGGGTGGCCGGTTTCTGATTGAAAATGGAACTACCCTCGACCATCCGGACTGCTCGATATGTCTCCTGTCCCCCTCCTTAGGTTGTTATACACCCCTGGCCTGGCATCCACCCAAACTATGCAATTACCACCTTCCCAGCAGGTGGGCCAGAATACGAATATAGGGTAAAATTCCCCACACTGATCCCACACGAACCATCCCAATTCATTGGTCAATAAATATAACATGCCAGTCCCAAACAGGTCGTGTCTGCGTATCTTCAGCCTTTCATGGTTTAATCGTCCACCGACTGCATTCATCTTCGGCCATCTTCATTAATCAATCCTTCACGCGGGCTGACGAAAAAAATACCTTTCCCCTGGTGTTTTTGTTTCGGCATTTGGAGTGGCAAAATAGCGATTTAAAAAAATCAGAAATCTTCGCAGATCTTTCACAGTATACCATTCGGGATTTCGCCCACGCAAAGTGGGAGGAGGCCAAAAGAAACTGACAATATACGTGCGAATTCATGGATTCGGTGCCCACGAGTGGTGTTGTCCAAGCCACGTGTGTGCAAAAGAAAAAACGCGTGCGCCACTGCGGCAGTCTAGTCCAGAAAAAGAAGCCGGACATTGTCCGTCTCATTGCCAATGGCAGTCCATCCTTTACCAAAAACATAAGGCCCAATAACATTCTCCTCTCCGTAAAATTTGCCTCGAAGTCGGGAATTTCCAACAACAATGAAGGGTCCTTTGTTCGTGGCAGCTGTTCACAGTGTGCTCGGCATGCATCCCCGAGGCGGGCATTTTGTGGCACATACGTGTTCAGAATGTGGAGGGCAACCCCTCCATGCGAGATGCAAGCAATCCGGCCCTGCACAAGTGCATGTCTTGCAGTGGGAGACAACGCAAAGCACAACAAAGCCGAGCCACCTGCGTATTCAGGCTGGTCGGCAGGCACGGTGGTAACTGTCAAAAAGTTGTAGTTGTCAATCACATATTGCGTGGTGTTTTTGCACCGTTTCCTGCAAACACATAACGATACATAATAGGATGCTGTGCTTGCGCATGTACTCAGCGAGTTGTCTGTGCATGGGTAAGCTAGAAGTCTCTGACTTGTCTACCTTCCGTCGATTGTGGCGTTCCTGATGCAAGCGCGTGCGGGAGGCAAAGCGCGCATGATTCAAGGGCTTCGAAGGGTGTTAGTGGCCTGACCTCAGTCCGGACGGTGGGTGCCCAACCCACCCTCAACCACGTCCTCAGCGAGACCCTGCAAACCCCTGACTGGTGCTGACGTGAAACCTCGTGCTTGCACTGGTGTGGTGCCCTGGTGATGTTTGTGGCGGCCGTGCCACCGAGCTGTGTCATCATCAAGGTGAGTATCAGACGGGCGACTCCGAGATGCCAGGAGTTACCCAGCAACCTGCGGCGGTCCTGTGTGGTGGCGGCTTGGTGCTTCGTATACCCATCCGGGTAATGGTGGAGGCGTTCCTTGACCCTTAAGGGTGGCGGGACGTAGTACCTGTTGTCGTCCCCCCTCATCATGGCTGCCTCCTCATAATGCCAAGGGGCGAATCGTCTGTTGTCAGCCGACCATTGTCTGTGGACCGGTGTCGTTCTTGCCGCCGAGGCGCGCGCGCATGGCGAAAAACCGTGAACGAACGAGAGCGCAAATCCCCGACAGAAATGGTCGAGCAATAGGTCCAATGTGACACCAGACTAGTGAGTGGGGTGTTGGTCGCCTGCTACTTAGTGACGCCTTTGTGCCGGGACCTTGCCCTCACCGTTGCCGAGATACCATGAAGTTCTGGAACCATGGCGTCGGCATCTGTTTTGGTGCGGGGGTATACTTTTCTGTTGGAGTGGCGCGTGCTGGGCATCAAGTGCTGTTGATGTCTTGTGCTCTGTAGCCATCTTCCCATCTATAGTGCCCTCTTGCCCACCCCATTGGGACCATTCCATGGCAAAGTTCTCCTAGAAACTGTCGTTCCCGGTTTGGTTTTGTCTTGCACGGCTGTTTGCGTGCTCATGGTCCACTCCTTGTTGTGCCATACGGCACTCATTTTCCATGTTGTCTTGTAGCCGGCGCTGCTTGCCAGTGAGCTGTGCGAAACCACCAACAGTGCAGCTGATTGGTTGGTCTGCCTCTCTCTAGTACTTGGGGACCTGTGCCCGACACACTGCTATCTGTCCCTGACATTGAGGGGCGTCTTTCTTTGCAAGCTCGACGACTTCATTGCGAGCTTCCTTTGTGAACAATTCCACGATGCTGATTGCCTTTTGGGGCGTCATGGCGCTGAACGAGCTGCCCCACTGACTGCATGCAGTCTTGTGGTCTTGTGGTCCTGCTGAGACTGAGACTGGCAGCCGCATACAATGGCCTCGTTGGATTCTTTGAGAGGTTGTTGCTTCTGCACTTGGTCTGACCAACATGTGCTGACCTTTGGTCAATCGTGTTGATCCGGCCTCCCTGATATGAGCGACACTGTTTATCTGTTATGTGGGCCTTGCACATTTCAATTTCATAAATTATCATTTTCCACGTTTTGAACCTTACTTATGTTAAAGGTTGTTTTCACAATGCAGCAGACTTTTTGGACATGGAAGCAGATGTGTGACGGTCAAAACTCCTTCTGTGTGGTAAGGTCATGGGTATCGCCTTCAATGGTGGCATCGCTACACACAGCACCAGCATTTTTTTAACTTGTCGCCGTTTGGTGGGGGCAGTAGTAGCAGTAGCAGTAGCAGTAGGAGTAGTAGTAGTAGTGGTAGTAGTAGCAGCAGCAGGAGCAGTAGTAGCAGTAGTAGTGGCAGTGGCAGTCGTCGTAGTCGTAGTCGTAGTCGTAGTAGTAGTAGTAGTAGTCGTGGTGGTGGTGGTGGTCGTTGTCGTGGCAGTAGTAGTGGCAGTGGCAGTGGCAGTGGTAGTGGTAGTGGTAGTGGTAGTGGTGGTGGTAGTAGCAGTAGTAGCAGTAGTAGTAGTCGTCGTCGTCGTCGTCGTGGTCGTCGTGGTGGTGGTGGTAGTGGTAGTGGTAGTGGTAGTGGTAGTAGTAATAGTAGTAGTAGTAGTAGTAGTAGCAGTAGTAGTAGTAATATATATAGTAGTAGTAGTAGTAGTAGTAGTAGTAGTAGTAGTAGTAGTAGTA